>JAADWZ010000249.1:0-43998 GCA_023336445.1 Pythium dissimile | reverse complement strand
CGGCACTGTGGTATATTCCCCGAAGTTACAAAAGAAAAGTTTTGAAAACTACCCCACGGTATATTTTTCGCATATAATCGGAGCATAATGTCATAAATGGTATACTGACCGCATATATTTTGGGACTGGTATATTTCCCGGAGTAAAATTGCGAAATGGTATACTGAGCGCAGAGCCCCATAAAATAAAGACCAAACGGGGCCGTTGGACCCTCCCGTTTACCCTAACCCCGTTGCAAATCCAGTCGTAAACAAGATGTAACCAATTTACGTTACGTAACCTCAGGTTGTTTACCAAATTGTAACGTGTAAACCTCCCGTACCCAGTAAACCAACAGTAACCAGTATCGCTTATGCAACAATAAGTGTCTCGATTACCGTATGTATCACTTATGCAGCCTGGACCTTGCGTGACTTCTTGCTCTTCGCCGCCGGCTTAGGCGTCGCGCGAGAGTCTTCGCCGACCTCGTGGGCTTCGTGGGACGGGTGGCTGCTCGTCGTCCGTTGTGCTCCCTTCCACGGCGCATCCCGTTGCGTGACTGAGGTGGTCGGCTGGGCAGCGGACGGCGGTGGCGGCGCCGGTGGAGACGAGAGAGACTGCGAAGGATCTTCAGCGTTGCTGGGTGCTGTCGGCGGCGGCCACCATCGTCGCCATCCTCCTCCTCACCGTCAGCGTTAGCCCGAGGCAGATCTCGTCAAGTGCGTGGGCGATTCGCACGACTGACGCGGCCATGAGAGCCTTGAGGGGTCTTTCGTCGGCCAGATCGAGGAGATCCGGCTCCAAAAGTACGCGCTCGAACTCGTCACGGCGATGAGCTCCGTAGGGTCGGCCGGGTCCCAGATGCTGGGGAACAAAGTGTCCCTTGAACTTCTGCGTACGCATATTTAAAAACAACCATACACACAGATCACGCCAAACGCCCAAGTCGCCATTTTGGGTCTTTCGAGAGGGAGGTTCGGTTGTGTGCTTCGAAAGTTTACAGGGTACGCAGAGTGTATGTCGGTCGATGACGTCATGCAGTGACGTCATCTGTCACACCCCGTAAGTGTGACGTAGCCACACCCCATACGTGTGACATGATCAGATACTACAAGCCACACAAACAGCTACACCCAAGCGACATTCTATCAACATCACCACACGATAGCACAGCGGGCAACAGCTCATCCTGGCCGTCCATTCTTAAAACTGAAAAACTCAATGACATTGGACACAGAGGCAGACTAGTCTGGTCGTACAGGACGTGATCTTCCCCTGCGCGCGCTTCTCCACGCGTGATGCTTTTAAAGCGGCCGTCGCAAGCGACGCAGCCAACGTAGGTGCTGTCTGGTGAAACACGTTTTCTGCCTAGTAGGCTCTCATGAATCCTTTGCTCGTGGACGCGTCGTGAATGCCATTTTTCCAGATAGTATTTCGGTCAAAATCATGGCCCGTTGCAGAGAGCTAGAGTGCGCCTACGTTGTCCGCGCTCAGTCACACGAAAGCTGTGGCTTCTTCGTCACATCTTGTCACATTATCCACTCTTGCCCACCAGGCACAAGCGTCGGCACGTACATGCTCCTTGCTTTGAAGAGTGCGCGCGAGTGCCTCCGTTACGATTCGAATGCAAAGCCGTTCGACGTCATGACCCGAGCTAGGGTTGATGACGGCTTCGACGTGACCTACAAGCAAGCGCTTAGGACTCTGGCGAAGGCACGTGACGCGTCGTGATTGACAGTGGAAAGAGCTATGGTCTCATTGTGCCTTGGCTACAAGGTATGCATTGTATACTGCATGTTCATTGAGTCCTCGACATCCGAAGTGTATATGGTACTGATCGTTTTACATGGTATGCTAGAGCTACAAGTATCGAATCCGGGCAGCATAATCGACTTTGATCAAGATGCGGCGGGACACATGACAAAGACGTATCTGCAGCTGAACTCGTGGTCGCGCAGCGTCACGTTTTGCCTCCCAGTTATCTCTCTCTCGATGCGGCCCTTCTCCGCTGCAAGGAAGGAGGGACTCTCTTCATTGCGAGTGCTCTGTCTCCCAACCGCGACACTATCATTGTTGTATTTTTTAGCATCGGGGTGATGGAGGATCCAATGCACCTTCCCAACAGAAGCTGCTCGTGCAACTTTTGGTCTGAGTGGCAATTCCCGTGTATTCACGCCTGCGCCGCAATATTGTTCCGCCAAGATGATTCAATCAACTACGTCTCCGACTACTACAAGACGTCGCATCTTCCAGAGGTGTTTGGCCCCTACGCGGCTCCGATTGATGTCGCGTACTTGAAGCCAGATGACAGCCTACCGCCTTCGATTGAAAAGCGCAGAGGCCGCCCGAAGAAAATCAGGATCAGGAACCGGTCCGAGTACATCAACTGCAACTCCCCAGTCCACTGCTCTCTGTGCAACAGACCCGGCCGCAAGAAGAGGACGAGCGCACGCCGTTTGAAGAGACAGAAAAAGATGAAATGAACAGCGCAAAACCTCCCATACTAGTTGCGATTAGATGGTAAGGTTAGGATACAGGTTACTAAAAGTGCATAGGTTAGCTTCAGTTATGTCTCCTCCCGGTATCCAAGCTTGGTATGCTAGGTGAACATGATATCATCACCCCGTGTTTCCGCTGGTTGCTCAATGAGGAGTCCAACGGCCCCGTTTGGTCTTTATTTTATAATAACGACCGCATTTTGTCTTTTCCCCTTTAATTAATGCATAGATAAAATAACCAGCAGCATCCGTTGCAACCAGCAGCAGAATAGCGTCGTAGCTCTACTGTGCAAATATTGACAAAGTTTAGCGCAGAAAATGCCACTGCGTGGTATGTCTGTTTGAAGTTCTTATCACAGTCAACCAAGTCTGTCCTCAAGTGGAAATGGCATGCTTTTCAAAAGGGTGCGAGTCTGGTTCCCTACCAAGGGTCTTGCCCCACAAAGATCGCTCGTCGTTACGGGTATGTAATTGTCTTGGATTGTAGAAGTACTTGGTGTCAACCGCTCGAGCCAGGGCGTGGATACAGTAGATCACCAGGCAGAAAAACAACGACCAATGCTTTGGAGCAATGCATTGCTGTAGAGCATTGGCCGGGAACTTGCTCTGAATCAGCGCTACGAATGCCCACAGCAGAAAGTTAGCGTCTCAATATTCAGCCATGAGCAGGACTCGACAAATACATGAGGCAGTAGTAGGGGAGCGCGTCGTCGGCAGTATTAACAAAAACCAAGTTGATGAGCGCGCAACCACTTGAAGAGCGTTTGGATCTCGAGATGCTCGAACCAACTGTTTTGGTGGCAAATCGAAACCCCTCCATTTTTGATACGCAAGAGATTTTGGCGCGAAATCTGCATGGCGCGAAATCTGCATGGCGCGAAATCTGCATGGCGCGAAAACCATTCAGAATCGATCGAACCGCCACGAGTTAGGACAAAGGCACCTCCGGTTCAACGCGTTGTGAGCCCTTCGAAAGGCATCTGAAAGATGTCGCGCGTGCCCACTTGTTTGTTGAGCTTCCGTCGCAGTCCGATCATGCGCTGCAGTTTCCGACGAGGCACTTGACTTCGTTTTCAAAGGATCGAGACTCCGCGACGGACTGTACGCCTGCAGTCACGGCTTCTGCCCCACTCAACTAACTGGTACCGGCCGCGCCAAATTGACTGGCGCGCAGCCAGCCACACACAGCCAACAGGCACGCGTCGCCTGCATTTTCTTTCCGCATTTGCTCCCATGGCACCAATCCGCCGTGCATGCGACCCATCCACAATTTGAGGCTGCCGTCGACCGCATTCTTGTTGGGGAGAAGGCAAGCACGGTCGCCAAGGAAGTCAACATGGGCGACAGCACGCTGTGCAAGCATGTTGTTGCGGCACGAAAGGGGCAACCGATCGTCCATCGCCAGCGTGACACCCTGCCACTCTTCACCGCGGAGCTCGAGCAGAGCATCGTGGACTTGGCGGTAGGCATGCAGTCGTTTGGGTTCCCTGTCTCCGGCATCGACATCATCGTCAAGGCCAACGTCATCGTGCACCATCTCTACAACCGCGACGTGGGACGGGGTTGGTACCAGCGATTCCTCCGTCGTCACCCCGCCTTGTCCCACGTCAAGCCCAAGTGATTTCTCAAGTGCGCAACGCGGTTAACTCAGCGATCGTCACTCTTCTCTTCGCGACCCTGTTGAAGTTGTTCCTTGAGGAATGCATCAATGTGTCTCGCATCTTCAACGTTGATGAAACGGCTTTTAGGCCTTTTCAACGTTGATGAAACGGCTTTTAGGATGCGCAACAAGAGCAGGCGTGGGGTTGCGCTCAAAGGATCTCCAAACGTCTGGAGCAAGCCGACGATAGCGAATTTCCACCTCTCGATTGTAGCGTGCGCCACTGCCGCTGGATTCGTCATCCCGCCGGCATTTATTTTGCCTGGTGGGCGAGTGAAGCGGACACTCATGGACGAGTGCACCGTCCTAGGCGCCAGAGTCACGTGCACCACGACGGGGTTTATGAACACCCCCCTATTCATCCGGTGGATGACCTGGTTTGATAGCCAAGTCCCGAGAACTGTCGCCTGCCCACTAGTTCTGGTTATGGATGGCTGCTCCAGTCACCATTCTGTTGACGTAGCTAAGTCTACTAATCACCTTGACATCAAGCTCGTGTGCCTCCCATCGAATGGAACCAATATGCTCCAACCTGTCGATGTTGCTTGGCTCGCAAGTCTCAAGAAGGTAATTTGTAGAGGCTACGAATTGCTTGCGAAGAGCACATGATTGCGTACGGCGCACCACCATCTCGAAGCAGGTCGCCATTCGCAACTGGGCGCGAACATCATCAAAGGTTTCTCCAACTAAGTTTTTTTTCGTTGACAGCGGAAATACAGGGAGACACAATAATGGTAACTGATTCAATACCAATATATTGATCAGGATAGATAGATAGAGAGAGAGTTCCTGCTCGTTCGAGAGAGTTCCTAATCATGAATGGGGTCGTCAGTTCCTCCTGCCAGCAACAGCCAGGATTCCCCGGAGTCTTCTTTAATGTCACATCCTGTTGGTGACAGCGAGCTTGGTGTCGAGCTTCCAGCCAAGCTTGCGCACTTGACGGTGAAACTGGAAGTCTATTTTCCCTGAACATTCCCTGCCGATCTACGGCCGCTATCGTTAAGTTCGGCTCCTACTAAGTGCGAATTTGACTCTAGTCTGAACTCTCCTACTGGATTCATGTCCCGTTTCCGCCTATCTGGCTCTCGGGTGGTGATAACTGCCGAGTGATGATGATGATTACCTTTCCGATATGGCGCCGTGACCGCTGTGATGGATGGGCGATGCTGCTACCCATACCTTATCATCATCTCACGATCGAGACTTGTACGTGCGTTTGTTCGAGCCTGGGGCCACCAACGAAATTGCACTGGACAGTTTGAGGGAGAGGATTCGCCTCTGCCTTGGCGGGGCAATTGGCACCACGCCCCTCGTTGAAACGTGGCCATCAAAATGAGTGCTGAGCTTTGGCCTGGGTACGGTCTTACCTTTGCTGGCGATTTCTCGACCCCCGGCAGGAAGCGGCGAGTTTAGCGAGATCTGTACCAGCGCAAACACCAGCCACACTGCAGTGAAAAAGTACGAAATCGCCCTCTGTCTTAATTACCCGTAGGTGGTACAGATGTAGCGGTCAATTTGCAGACGCAATTCCGTACCACGCGCGCGGTCTGAGGCACAACAATTCTCTCAGCCACTGCGGTATTTCTAAGAGACTCGCTCTCGCTCTCGCCCTTGCATCGCTGGTCGAGCAGCTAGCTCTCACGCATTTGAGACGCCCCAGTATGTCAGCGTTGTGCTCAATCGCGTGGCTGTGCCTGCGCCACAGCAGCTAGATCCGTGGTCTAGACGCTGCTCGCAGTGTAGTGTAGCCTCTTAGAACCTTGCAGCCAACGCGCCCATGTGCACCGGTTAATGCTATGGTGTTCAGGTCAGATTTTCGAACAGGCGTCCAACCACACCAGCAACGGTGTCATTTTTTTCCGCCGTGGCTGTCAAAAACCCCACACAAGGGTTTCAGACTCATAGGAAACATGATACGCCCAGTGCCACAGCGGTGTCATTCCACACGTTGCATTTTCACAGTAGAACACTTGTTACATGTCGTATGGATATTCCTTCATGGTACTGTTAGCCCTAATCCCAACATTCTTGATGTGTCCCCTCACTTTGGTAAACTACACAATAAGAGAAAGAGATCGGCGAAAAATACGGAAAAGAGAAAGAGATGGGAAAGATATCACCAACTGTCCCAACACCGTCCAACAACCCTCAGGCACAGTCCTTTCAGTCGACAGCCAGTCGCGAATTTCCCACGTTGGCAGCAGTCGCCATCACATCCCCCCACCTCAGTCGGCAGAGAGCGGTATGGTAAATCCCCGGGCTGTTTAAGCTGTGGCGCGGTGGCGATAGTGGTCGCGGCCAAGGCTACACGGTGAATAAGTGGTATGATGGTTGTTGGTTTGCGGACGGGCACACTCTCACACTCTGTTTATGAGCAACACATACAGGCGGACCAGATATCCAGAGCGACTACATGCTTTGCACAACACCAAGGTATGCGATGTACTGTTCACACTGGTAGGTCTATTCTAGCGTGCACTTCGTATGCATACGCTCCTGTAGATGAACGCAGCCGTTCATCAAACCTCTAGCGATTACGCGTCGCCTCTTTTGTCGCTGCTCGCGTCACTGTCGTCCGGATCGGCGTCAATCTCGTTGATCTGGTCGACCTCGAGCGCCGCCCGCACCACACCATCACATTGAGCGACGTCATCGTGCCCATCGTGTACCGGAGAATCGCGTTCGTTCTCGATGTCGTCCTCTTCGCCAATCGTCCCTGGTTCCAGAGCGCTCCAGTGCAGCGATCAAATCGCCGTCGGCGACCAAGTCCGGCTCCTTGTCCGCCGGCGTTCCAGCCGCCGCCTCTTCGGTGTTGTCTTGCATGGTAAGTAGCCCGCACTTTACAAACCCATTGATGATTGCAGACACTGACAACCCCTGCCAAGCTTCATCCAGCCAGTGCAGAACATCGATCTTCGTGGGTGCAGTCACCCGCTGGACGTGCGGCAAGTCCTCTCGCATGTGTGCAAACCAACGCGCACGAAGACGGTCTTAAACGGCTTATTTATGAGACGTCGGCGGGCTGACAGCGTATAACGCGGCGGGACTTTTCCAGCAGCACGGCATTGCTTGCGGCGTATTCTTGCACATCCTTCATCCAGTGCACGCTCATGTCGTCCCAGAGAAGCATGACTGGACGGTCAGTTGGAGAACGATCGCCGAAATGAAAAGCAAGAAACTTGAGCGACAAGCTCTCGTTCCACCAACCTTCGGATTTCCAAACACCACGATGTTTTTGTTCCTTGTCGCATTCCGAACAGCTTTCCCTACGCTTTTTCCGAAGTCATTGCGCAGGTCCTCGTTCTCGGTTTGACGAGCATCGACACGGGACCTCGCCGATTTGAGGACAGCAAATGGAGTATAGTTCTTCTCTGACCAATCCGCCAAGCACCATCGTGGTTATACGGTCCTTGTCCTTGCCGGCACAGCGAACCCATACAGTCTTCTCTCAGCGCGCGTTGACGGTGTGGCGTGGGATGTACTCAAAGAACACAGCGGTTTGATCTGCGTTGCAGAGCTCTGTCACGCCATGGGCGAGTATCTGGGCTAGCACTCGCAGGCAGAAGGCGGCCATCGCAGCGGCGGCGTCAGCGCCTGAAACCTGGCCTTGTCTGGTTCTCGACCGGATTGCCAACTTGTGTCGCTTCAAATTACCCTTGCACCACGTCCACGATCCGTGGAACCCTTCTACACCGGCATCTGCAGCGACCTTGCGTGCCTCCAACTGAAGCATTTGTGGAGAGACTGGCGTGCCTTGCTTTCGTAGTTGATTGATCCATGCCACGATTTCTTCCTCTTGCTCGCTGATGAGTGTTGTGGCGCTTCCGAGCTTGCGCTCCCGCTTTTGCTGGCCAGTACCATGCCAGGACGCCATCCGCACGATGCGATTCCCGGTCATTCCGATATCGTTTAATTTGGCGGCGTGCTGACCGCAGCTCAGTGTGCGGGTTGAACTTGCGAATGGTATCGTCCACTATACTTGAGTCCAGATACAGTAGAATCTGGAGACGTTCTGCGAACGTTTTGCTCGCGTTCTTAAACTTGACAGCTCTACGCGATTTCCCTTTCACGCTGTTGCGTCCCTTCATGTTGTAGGTGGAAAGACTGGCGAGAAGACCGACTGGTAGACAAGCGCCAAACGAAAATTACGGATGCGACGACTAAAAAATATTTTCCAGTACAGCGCAGTGATTGGCTAAAGGCAAATACGACAAACAACACAAGGCGACAAGTAACAAGTGTTATACGGTATGTGCATGTACATACTGTAGCTCCAGCCAATCAATAACGGCGAAGGGTCTTCATCGAGTACTATTCAAAAATAGAATTCGTCATTGGCTGGAGTATAGAAAATACCACAGCGGTGTCATAATGCACATAATGTACCAGTGGCTGCACGTCATACAGTACGATTACCATGGCATCTGCGTCAGCCCACATACCGTGACGAAAGCAGGATCTTTTCCGCTCACCACGTGTCGTACATCAGTGCGACGCCGCGCCTGACGACACGAGACATCATCGTCATGAGCGGCGTTCTTCCTTGGCCGTAACCGATCGATATCGTTGTGTGCTGCTAGCAGCACTGGCACAACGGCAGCCAATCGGAGAGCGTAATCGCTGGTCATGGCTCGTGGATCTGCTTCTGGAGCAGAGCAGTGTGCTCACATAGTCTGCACATGCTTGATCTCTTGAGAAATGGACCTTGTCTCGCCCACGACATAGAGACATTTCTTCATCATAGTAGCAACATTCCCTCACTGCGGAGCCTCTGTCCTTTTGGCCGTTGGTGGTGTGGTAGCTGATAGATCCCAGTCGTGTGCGAAACAAATCTCAAGGATATCTGCTGGTGTGACGCTGTGGAAAAGAGTTGCTGCACGCAGCACAGAAGATTGATCTCTTGCAGAGATACATTTGGAAAGCAAATGCAAAGGCAGGAAAATTTCCAGCACACCAGTGGTCGAGTCTTGCACCGCAAGCGCAACCAGCTCCGGCACGAGGGACTAGATGGTGTGCGTCATCTGGATGGTGCCGCCGCCGCCTTCTAGAGCCCAAGCGATTGGCGCTTCTTATAGGGACGTTTCCAGATGAGGACGCACGAGAAGAAGAAGAAGCGACGGTGTCACTGCGTGTGATCAAAGGTCGAGGTGAGCTGCTTCCAGAGGCCGAAGATGCAGAGAGAGAGAGAGAGAGAGTTGGTTAGTTCGATCGCTCCTACAGCACGGCGCAAACGTGGAGGGGTAAACCGGAGATGTTGTGACAGTCGTAGACTTGCCGGCAGTTTAAAGCTAGTCGACGCACACACTAGTCGTGCGTCATCCGTGCGCGAGCCATCCGAATGAACGGTGGCAGCGGCTTCCCTGTGTGAGCCTTTGATGGAGCCTCGGCTCTTCTCCTCTCGACGGCACGCACAGTAGCATGCGCCTTCCGCGTGCAGCCTTGTTGACGTGAAGCAGACGACAGCTGCGTGCGCATTCTTGCTCCGTGCTATCGATACCACAACGTCTCCCCTAGTACACCACCGCCATGCCGCGCTAGCAGTGGCAGTCTTCATGCGCTCTGAGCGACTTTTTGTGCTTAAACATCACCATTGAGCGACTACGTTGGCTCACGGCAAGTCGACCTTCGGAGAATCTAGAAGGATCTTGAGGAGGCCAATTGGACAATATTCTTCCCACGTGCTCTACAGTACCGGAAGTATTCAAACTACGGCTGGTATTATCTGCCAATTTTCATGTGCAACGGACCACAAAAAAGAACACCACAAAACTATTTTCACAATAGTATGTTTCGTTGCGCATGCAATCACAGTGCTGCAACTCGTTCGTGGGATTCGAAATATTTATTCAGTGATGCACAATATGTCAATATGGTGTACAGTTTGTCGGTGACTGACGGACTACACTGCATAATAGCTTTTATATAATACGAGGTTTGGGGGAGGGTGCCCGCCCAGGTGGGCATTTCAGTTTGCGCATGCTGGGTCCGAATGAACTATGGTTTTCAATAGGTAGGATAATATGCAATACTTCGTGCAGTGTTGACTACAGTATATTATATAGTCAACACTGCATGAAGTTGGAACAGACTTTACCGTAGCACTGTGCAGTGACTGGATAGAGTTGAAATGGATGTTCCAGTCGCGGCTTCTGCTCCAGCTTACAGGCAGATTGACTGTCAATTTCGACCGTTGACCTTTGTCGAGGCTGCTTGATCATCCGCCATGTGGTTTCGAGTTTGTGGAGCTCCCCACCACGTCTTCTACGAACAAATGGGTACATAAAAATTCCAATAAGTTCTTAATTTTCTCCTTCCGATGTCGATGAACTGAGAATATTAATACGATTCACCTATTCTGAGGTGAAATGTATTCTGGATTCGTTCCCTAGAACTTTATCCTTGTTGGATTCGTGGGAGGTGTGGTCGCTACAGTATAATACACATTCAGCATAACCTGTGTAGCCTCCAACTATTTGGCACTGTCTCCAATGGACTCCAATTCGGACAGTCTGTCCACCAGACTGCTAGTGGAATCCTTTGAAGACAGCCCCAGATGGTTGTAGGCAACACCACCAGCTGGCGACTTCAACATCACCCACCATTTTCCAGTACAGTCGTGTTCTGGTACACGTAACGTGACTGTAGTCGTTCTACAATTATCCTCAAGTCAGTTCTGCTTCCAAGTGTGGTGTCTGCCTGTCCATCGAAAAATGGATATACTGCAGAAATTTACGAGGCCGACGACCATTCTTTAGCTGTTGGTACAGAGGTCATGCCGGTCTGGCATCTCTACCATTCCGCAATTTGCCTTCTCTCACTCAAGTCGATCCAACAACCCACTATGGTCTCGCTCACCAACGCCCTCCGTCTCGTCACCGTCGCCTGTGTGCTGCTCACCTACTCGCCATCGCTATCTGCGGCGTCGCCCGCCATCGGCGAACGAAACCTGCGAACGGTGTCCCGACCGGCGCCGCGCCCGGCTCCAGCGCCTGCACCTCGCCCAGCGCCGGCTCCTGCGCCGAAGCCAGCTCCGGCCCCTGCGCCGGCTCCGGCTCCGAAGCCAGCTCCTGCACCGTCGCCAAAGCCCGCGCCAGCTCCGTCGAAAGCTCCACCGCCGTCGCCCAAGCCATCGGCCCCATCACCACCACCTGGCCCAGGGACCAGCAAGCCACCGGCACCAGCGGCACCATCCAGCAAGCCTCCGGCGTCCAGTCCGCCCCCTCCTGGCCCACCCGGTGATGCTCCAGGCCCACCTTCGTTTACCATCGTCATCCCTGGCCTCGAAACGCCAACACCAACGCCAACACCAACCCCTGGGGGCCCTCCGACACTTAGTCCGTTCTCACCCGGTGAAGTGATCCCGGCCCCTGGAGCCAAGTTGTAAGCGCCGTTGCCTGTTCCCTCGAGCAGATACTGTGCAAGAAAGTTACTATAATCACCATTTGAATCGAGTCGAAATGTACTTCAAAATATCTTTCAGTTTGGGCGGATCGAGTCGAAACGTATTTCAAAATATCTTTTAGTTTGGGGGGCGCTAATGTCTGTGAGAGGCAACGGAGGCTCTAACGTGCAGTGAAGCGTATGCATGTCGGAGTCTCTGTTGGAGGCTCCGGTAAATAGGATACTTCGAACACGTTGCTTTCCCTTCCAAACGTTCTATTCCTTCAAATCTGGTGCAAACGGCTACCAACATCAATTCAAATTCATCTCTGGGATATATTCATTTTCACAGGTTCCCGAACAGCTTCACAACAAAATAGAGGAGTATTGGGCATCCTACACGATAGACTGCGAGCACTCGAATTCGCACAAAGCAACACACCCACACCAGTCCTCAGCCACTCAACGCTCTGTCAATGAGACGGACAGCACCACGGTGAAAGCATCGAGTTCAACATACAGATGAATTCCGAACTTTACCCCATCACAGTATTTTGGATCCAAGAGTGAATAGTATCACTACGCATGCGTTGCGTATATGCTGTAGTAATACATTGCCGCAAACGAGGCTACTGATTTGCCCACGTCGCCGATTTCTTCTTCAAAGTGAAGCTAAATCGGATGTGAACTGATATACCTACGGCTTCAGTGGTGGTCGGGCGTTAGTTCAGACCCTCGCTGTACTCTTGAGATATGGCGACGATTCCCACCACTCGAATAGCAGCAGCCAGGAAAACGCCTCTTCTTTCAGTGGTCGGCGGCTAGAGTTTCGCGATTCGTAAAACATTGGAGCAGATGAACCGGATTTTAGTCCAGAACAGCGCTGATCCGAACACAGTGGACCTCGAGCGACAGTGCTCGCGGGTATGCAGTTGACCTCGGCTAGTGGGCGAAGGCGAAGTGGATGTGCTGCACGACTTCTGGTCCGCAACGCGGAAGACCTAGCTGCTGCACTGGCCGTCCGTGGCGATGTTGGCTGCGTTGTCGGTCATCGTGTTGTACGCGCGCAGGTGGTGGCGGCGTCACTACCGCCCAGGAGATCTGCGGCCCAACGTGCGCCTCTGTAGAGCTGTCATAGGGCAGCATTCCGGGGTGGTCGGTGAGGCTGCGGCTGCTCGAGAACTAGTTGGCTGTCGCTAGCGACGTCCAGCGGGACCCAGTTGTGTTTGTGGGCGGCGCATGTACCCCGCGTGATTGTTGGTCACGCTGGAGGGTGTAGAGGCCATTGCTACCGACCACAGGGCCTCCACGCTCAGGCCGTGCGGGTCCACGCGGATAGTAACGGATCCGCTGTCTCTGGTCCTGGGTTCCCATGAGCCCCCGTCGAAGAAGAGCACCTACCCGAGGACAAGCGTAGAATATACAGTGAGGGTCTCTAAGATAAAAGAATTGTGTAGTGATAAGTTCGGCCCTCCGTGCCAGCGTCGAGTGCAAACACCATGTCGCGCGCTGCGATCTCTCTGCGGACGGCAAATGCGAAATCGTGCTTGGTCACAGGACTGAAATCGATCCGGAAAATCAGATCTCAGTATAAGGTGTTAGAGGTGTGAAGAACCAGGTGATACCTTATCCAGTTTTGATGACCCGTATATACTATTTGATAGAACGGGTAGCCTGTGGGTATGTTTTCTGAAGGCGTCGAACCAAAATGGCACTCTGCGTTACCCTCCCCGCGTCCTTCTTCAATCCACTTGCTTGCTTGGCTGTATACCGTCAACATTCGCTATATCGGTACCCCCCCTCCGAGGTGCTCGAAATGCTCCCACAACGCTGTCGCCGCCTGGTTCTTTTTCTGTTGATCATCGGGTCGGGCCATACAAACGACAGCGCTCGTCCATGCAACTGAATACTTCTCCTCATCGCTAAACTTCGCGACGATCCGTCGTCCAACCGACGTAGTTAGCAGCTGGTCTTTGGCCTTGATCACTTCAAAATCCACCAGGAAAGGAATGATCCTAGCCTCCACGAGAGCATCCAGCTCTCGTGGAGGGATCGGAATCTCACCATCAGAGCAAACCAAGCTGACCACCGCTCCGAGTGCCGACGGTTTCACTTGGGAGGAGCCTTTGCGCAGTAGCTTCAACAGAGGTTTGATCGCACCGGCCTCGACGATTGCTGTCCTGTTCTCGTCATTGTGGCCAACGAGCCACAGGATTTCGACCGCCTGCAGCTGCAGTTCGCTGCTCGTGCTGTCCAATACTGCGCCAACGAGCGAAACGCCACCAGCTGCGGTCATCCGATCTCGGCCATCACGGAGCGGACACAGCGCGCCTAATGCAGCGAGCAGCACGATCTTTTCGGAATCGGAGTTGTCGCCGCGCAGCATTTTCACCAGCGTCTCAACTGCACCAGCGGATACGATGATCGCGCGGCTTTCTTTACTCCCACACGCCACTTCATGGAGTGCCCATGCTGCTTCTTGCTTTGCCGTTGGATCTTCTGCACAGAGAAGCTGGATTAGATCTGGAAGGACGCGTGCTTGCGGTGCTCTGGTCATGGGGTCGTGGACGAGATTTCGGAGCGCTTCCACCGCGTCCTGCTTGTGTCTTTCCGAGCCATGCACCAGTAACGCAGCTAGAGGCACGAGATGCGCTCGTGCTGTGATCGCGTTTGTCCTGTCAAGCGCGATCGTCCACAACACCGTGGCAGCCTCGGCCTTCTGGGTGTCGGTACCGATTCGGAGCAGTTCGACGTATCCGTCGAGTTCGGCACTGGCTGTCGTCTGTGGAGCAGGAGGGTCGGATCTTTCTCCAACACTCAGTGTGGACGCTGGCGAGAGCGACCAGGCGATGTCATTCAGCTGGTCGTTCAGATCGTTGAGCTTCTCGACGAACGGGCGCTGCTTTAGCCACCGTGTCGCAGCCGATTGAGCTCGATGCTGCAGCACACAACTCAGCAAATCCCGAACAATTAACGTGAATGTCGCGGCCACTTCGCTTCTCGACGGCGACTCCACTCGGGACAGGCCCGTGCGCAGCGCTACGAGGCGGTGCAGCAACTGGATGCACAGCGTTTGGATGCCGCCCGTGTCTTGGCACAGAGGCACGAGCGTCGTCAGCGTCAGCGCTGCTGATACGCTCAGCTCAGTTGCCGTTGACGTCTTCATGCGGTGGATCGAAAAGGAGTCAAGAGTCGAGTTCCAAAATGGCTTCACGTTGCAAGCGGATCAATGGCACTATATGGGCGAATGAGACACACTCGTCGCGTCGTCTCTAGCCGGTCCATTATTGAGCCCAACAATTAAAAATTTGGCGCCATTCATGTCGCAGTGCATGAGCTGCACGCCGGCACTTGGTTTTTTGATCACGGAGAATAGAAGATTCGCTGGGTGGGTACAATCGACTGTGAACCATGTCACAGATTTCAAGTGCTTGGGCATTTCGACTGAGTCGCGCTACACAAACAACGCACGTTGCATGACGACTGGCTGAAACCGTTTCGTATCTACGATGTTGGCCAACAGATTTCGCTTTTTGCCGTCGAAATGACGATGTCGATTTGGAGCTGCAAAGCGAGAGCCAGGCGCTGCTAAACCTAGTGAGACCTGCTACAGTCGCACTATCCACGATCGAGCGCCAGAGCCTCGGGTCCGTCTTGCGAAGTCCCACGAGCAGCCACGCCGCGAGTTGTTGGTTTCTCGCGGTCCCTCTTTCCATCACATGCAGCAGGCGTCGAATGCCTCGGGCATCGGAGTGAACCCGCTGAAGCAAGAGAGGGCGCGTAATGTTTGCAGCGCACTGTACGGCAGTTTGTCTTGGCAGTCGTCAAGAAGAGAGATCAACACCTCAACGCCACCCGCACCGATGATCAGACGCTTGCTCGTACCCGCGCCAAACGTGAGATTCTACAGCGTTTCCGACGCGTTCAGCTTCATCTCAGTGTCGCCGCAGTGCGAGAGCTCCACGATCGGACCGATTGCGCCTGCGTCGACAATGGCGGTTTTGCCCATCGGCTCGAAGGCGAGAGCGTGGAGGGCGCCTATTGCATGCCGCTTCTCGACGAGTGTGCCGCTTGTTAGTAGAGGCACAAGCGCCTCGATGGCACCAGTTCGACCATCGCAATCCGGCTGGCGTGGTCGTGGTGGCTCACGTGCCAGATCGTGGCAGTGGCGTGCTCTTTCTGCGCGTCGGATCCGGATTGAAGCGCGCCAATGAGAGCCGGGATGCCACTACTGTTGTGAATTGCGAGGCCGGCACTTGGATAGTATGAAAGAGTTTGCAACGCGGCGAATGCCTTAGTTAGTGGACCTCTGTGCCTTGGCCTATGAGCGAGAGAAGCGTAGTGATGCTGCCAGCTTCCACGACAGCAGCCTGTCCACGACTGGGGCTGTCGAGACGATCCACTGACGTAGTTGACGTTCGCCGTTTTCTGTATCCGTCTTCTCGCTGGCGTCTATGGCACTCCAAGCTGACGCCAGCGCGCGCAGTGCATCGATTGCATACTGCTTCTGCTCTGGAGTCCCGCTTTGCAGCAGCTCGACGAGTGCAAGAGCTCCTCCAGTCTCGACGACAATGGCCCTGCTGGGCGGATCTCGCGCGGTGAGATTCCGGAGCGTGTCGATGGCGTGCAGCTTCTGCGTCTCGCTGGCGGCGGTACGGATAAGTCCGATGAGGGGTGGAATCCCGTCGGCTCGACCAATCGCGACGCAGGTCAACGCGAGATTGGCCAGACTTTAAAGCGCTCCGAGCACATTCAGTTGTTGATTGGGTGCGCCAACACGCAACAACCCACGAGCGGAGCGACCTCGTTGGCGTCCATCACTGCGACCATGTTGTATCGGTCTCATAGGTAAGGCACCACAGTGCGTACGCAGCGTCCGTCTTCTGCTCTTGCGTCCCACTTCGCAGTAGCTCGACATGTCCGTCAATGGCACTGGTGCTCTGGTCTCTTGTCGACTCTGAAGAGTCTCGATTTTTTCGCTTGGATCGTGCTCAATGCTTGTTATGCCAGCTTGGTCACCTCGTCGTTAGACTCGACAGCTCCCGGATCGTCTTGCGCAGCATCAGCCGACGAATCGCCCCAGATCGGTTCCGATGGTGTTGTACCCAATCCAGATATCGAAGAACCTCGGTGTACGCGTCTGATAGTCTCTGCCCGTTTGACGTGGCGTCGAGGATGGCGGGCAACCGGAAAGCAAGTCGCGCGTGGATTTGGATACATGGAACTTGGATCTCCTTCATCTCGTGGCAAATGGGCGCGATCGCCGCCAGCAGCGCTGGCGTTGTATCCGTAAACACGGACGTGTTGGTCATCTCGCTAGTCTCGATGTGAATGAACAACGGAGACTTGGATCGGGGAGTTGGGTCCCGAATAATTGGGTACGCACGGTATCCTGTCGCATGAAATACGCTATCTTGTTCGAGTTACCGTAATCGAGATCGTGGAGCCAAGAGCCGATGTAGCAGTCATTTCCGGTATCCTATACTCCACACTCGCTCTGCTCCACAGCGTCACGGTGAGTGCAATTGCTAGATTGGGATAGCATGTCCCTCATTCAGTCCCTTGTTGCTTCCGCTCGGTTTGCCGTTGCAAATCACGTTAAGGATAGATTCGATTCCACCGACACGAGCCGTTGCAATATTAAGTCAAAGTGAACACCTGAGCGCCACAGATCCTCTCTTCCGCTGATACCCCCGAAGCAAACACAAGTATGTATTGGTTGCTGCCACGCTTCGAATTTGATCCTATCGGATCAACAGTGACGGAGGGCACAATGCTCGGTCGCTTTTCACCGGTAAAGAATATACCTCCTCATCCGTGTCTGGAATCGCTAACGCAGGCAACGCTGGCTTGGCGTATTGTTGCTGACGATTGGTACCAGCAACCAAGAGCTCTGTCAGACCAGTGACGTCGTCTACTTGTACGATGGCGCGCTGACAGATGCTCGAGGCGTCGGCGAGTTTCCAAAGCGTGAACGCTGCTCGCGCCCTCTGGGCATCCGGCCCCAACCGAAAAAGCTGAACAATGACGCAGATTTGGCTAGAGAAATACATGGACAACCCATGTATGATACATTGTATCCCACCACGGCACGCTAGAAAGCAACGAGGCCCAGGCACGCTTCTCAGCTTCTATGGCGGCGACTGAGCAGGTCTTAAGGTATGAATTTGATCAACACCACGCACGGAGTTTGAGCTCCAGTTGCGAGTTGGGCGTTGGTGGGAATCTAGACCCAAGGCAGCTTGGCCCTCGTGCCGAACTATCGCGATATCAGCAGCTAGAGTTGTGATGTCGGCCAAGGCAGGCGAATGCCCAACCATATATCTATGTAACCGATTTGAGGCATGTTTCATCGGGTATTGATAAGATGATTTTCCACCGGATCGATGAATATGAACCTTCTTTCGAACAACAAAAAACGTTTCATCGGGTTCAATACCGTTGGTCACAGCAAACCGAGCTTGTTGATCAGTATGCTTTAAAGCAGATCACAGATCGATAATCATGAAGGTTCTGTACACAGTCGAATCATGAAAGAATTGATCTCGCCAATATTGTTGGAAGCTTGAGAGCCCGTTCTAATTGCGTGTGTTTCTGCAAGTCCTGACCGTGATTCCAGCCCTCAAATTCTCGACAGCTCCTCCTCGCCAACAATGGCCGCAATGACGACATCCCAGGTGCCCCAGGTGTCGGGCCGCAAGGCTACTTTGAAGGCATGTTGCCTATCGTCCGTATTCCCCACCCTACCCTCAGTGGGAAGCGAAGTGGTATAGGGACGTCATGGCCTCCCTCCAGCTATCCCAGCACTTGCACCCATAGTCCAGTTCACACTAGTACAGACTGTACTATAGTACCTGTTCCTGCTCCACCAGCCTGCGGAGACATTCGGCTGCAACGCTCCACCGAGAAAAGAATCGATCAGTTCCGTGCCTCTCAACTAGACCACAAAGCTGGATGGAAATCTGTCATGGCGTCCGTGACAGTTTCCCGACGAAGCTGCAGACGACGTTCAACAAATCACAGAATAACTGATTCGGCTTGCCCACTTGCACAAAGCCAGGCGCACGTCTAGATTACGTTTAAATTGTGATCTTGATATTGCGACTACAGTACTGTTACATCTGACTGGCCAGAGCAATGTATCGATTTCAAGGAGGTTGGTGAGAACAGACACGTACTGTTTGTCTCTCGAGTATGCGCTTTTGCCTATTATTTAATGCCGCATTTCACCACGATCAGTCGCGAATCTGTCGTACCCTACTTCGAGTGTACAGTAGAATCCTTTCGGGGTCTAAAAATAGGTCAGGTCCCATTTCGGCATACAAATGTCAACATAAAATATGAGAAAAGCTGATTAGGTCATGGGTGATATCAGTGGCACACATACAGTGTCCAGGAGCGAGAACCCATGCTAAGGGGGAGGAGGGTACCCCCCGGAGCATGATCGATCGCGACCCTACACTCACCAGAATTCATTATCTAATCCAGCGCGTGCCTTGTCCGCCACGAGCGAAGCGAAGTTGGCGGTGCGAACGCCGCGCAAGATAGCGCGGAGCGCGTAAAACCTTTGACACCATCGCATAAACTGATATAGGTTAGGTTTTGTGACCAAAAAAGAAGACCTGACCGAGAATTGACCTGTAAAGGACCTTACCTTTACAGTCTCTACGCACTCAATAATTGTGTGGTCACATGCTATAGCCAATCACCAGCTTTATCAAGAACCGACCACGACCTGATCGTGGAGATGATTACAGTATTGTTGGAATAGTCACAACACATTGTCCTTCCAGCGAATATGACTGTTTGTTGTGAGGAGCAGCATCTGAGAGTGGACCTTATTCGGTTTTGAACGGCGCCACTCATCCGGCACGTGTTGTCGACTCAACCGGCAAGACGCATCAAACTGCGAGTCAATTGTTGGTTGCTTTGGCGGATTCAGTGAGTTCGTCAATACTGTACGCATCGATGACCAAGTGGGTATCGAATTCAAGACGTGTCTCTGAACGACTCTCAAGCATTGTTCAACAAACCAAATCTGATTCGGATCGCCCGTTTGCATAGACAGGTGGCTTTGAGAACGGAATTGATGGACGCTGAGAGCGGCCACAGGCGTCAACTCCTCGACCCGAGATATCTTCGGGGCTGCGCAGTGTATCCATTGAACTTCAAAGTAATAAAGGTCAGTACTGAAACTAGTGAAGGCCAGAACTACTGTATTGATTAGAATAGCGCCAATGCCATATTCAACCGTACACAGCAGCTTATCGACGACATCCTCAAGGTTGCATACTACTCAACTCGTGGCGTGTTCTTTCGATAGGGTTCCGTGATATATGCGATATGGTCTATAAAATGGTGAACGTCGGATTAGTCTCAACATGGTTTTGAAGCGATCCACAATCAGTGGATCTGCTTGTGCATTGCAAGGGCAGCTCCTGAGCCAGGAGGAACTGTTCCTGGCTCAGGAGTTGTTCGATGGAAACAAGTTCTTGTGTGTTGACCAACGCTTTCAGATATCACGATCCTTTCCCAACAAGGCCCACTCTGGGGCAGCATGGCCCACTCTCGGGCAGACAAGTGGTCTTCAAATATTCAAATGGAGTCTTTTATTTAGGGCTTGGCCCGGGCTGTAGACTTAGCTTTGTCAACCAGGGCCTCGACACTACAGGCGAAAGGATCGAGGCAAGCTGGTCACGGCTATTCGGATTTGCAGTGTGATGAGTGATCTTTTCTCGAAGTCAAGCTATCACGAGACGCGATTTTTCCCCTGGGTCTCGAGCGTGGTTAATGGGGGCCAAGGAGACCAAGGGGCTCTTCGCTTCGTGGTCAAGGCCTCCAACTCGTGCTGGCACATTCTCACTCTGCAATTCGCCAGCCACCACATAAGCCACCTCCTCCCCTCAAGTTCAAGATGAAGTTCACTGCCGTCGCCGCTCTCTTCCTTGCCGCGCTCACCTCAGCCGATGCTGCCACTATTCCGCGTGAGCACCACGCTCGTTTCCTCGCCGAGCAGGACAATCTGACCATTGAGCTCGCCGAGTGGAAGAGCAGCCCGGCTGGTCGCTACGCCAGGGCCAAGGGCTTCTATACCGACATGCATACTGAGTCGATCAGTACCAACGGCACCGACGACCATCTCGTTCGCTTCTTCCTGTCTAAGGTGACGGTTGAGACGGCCGCGAAGGCCAACCCGGAAGCCACGTTCTCAACGGCCACGCCTTTCTCACTTATGACTGAGGAGGAGTTCGCCAAGTTTGTCGGCAAGTCCGCCGCGAAGGGCAAGGGCGGTTTGTTCCGCGGTCTCGCCGCTGACTCCGTCGCTGTCGTCGAGGAGGTCGAGTCCACGGAAGTCGCTCAAGCTTCGTCGTTCGACTGGAGCTCGTCGGGCTGTGTCGCTGGTGTCAAGGACCAAGGATCGTGTGGCTCGTGCTGGGCTTTCTCGTCGATCGCGTCGCTCGAATCGGCGTACTGCCTCAAGTACGGCTCGCTCACGTTGCTTTCCGAGCAGCAGGTTGTGAACTGTGACCCAGTCTCGGTAGGATGTGACGGTGGCTGGATGTCGGACGCGCTCTCGTACATCAAGAGCAAAGGTGGTGTCTGCACCGAGTCGGGATGGCCGTACACCTCTGGATCCTCAGGGAAGACGGGCTCGTGCAGCTCATCGTGCGCCACGAAGGCCATCGCCATCTCATCGGTGGCGAGTGCGCGGGTCTCTGACGCCGGCTTTGTCGCCGCTATCAACAAGCAGCCAGTCGCCGTCGCCGTCGCGGCTGGCAACCCGTCCTGGAAGCAGTACACCGGTGGTGTCGTCTCGTCGTGCTCGACCACGGATCTCGACCACGCTGTGCTCGCTATTGGGTATGACTCGACCTCGTTCCGCTTCAAGAACCAGTGGGGTACGTCATGGGGCGCCGGCGGTTACATCAACCTCAAGCGTATCTCGTCGACCACGGCGGCCTGCAGCGTGATCAACGAGCATGCCGTGTACCCGGTCGTAGTCTAAACGCCGTCTTTTTTAGTCTTGCGAGATTCCAGTCACTCGCGATACCACGCGAGTAGTTAGTGCCGTAGAAGTACGATTTATCGTGCTTGCAACAATCATCAATGTCCTCCACTTTACCCACCGTTGATTGAAACACTGTCTGTTGCACTTTCTAGCTGCACAGATCACAGAGTGTACGTCTCTCATTCTTGTCAATGCGACAATCATTCTCATACTCATGTCGCGCGAAGGTGAAAGCAATTTTGTCCCTCCTCGTGTCCACTCTACCGTATCACCATTATGGCGTCTCCTTCATCACCGCCGCCTCGCACCGCTGTTCTCGCACCGCGTGTCAAAACACCGTCACGCACACCCAGCGCAGGTCCTCTGACTGTATGTTTCCGTCTCCCTTGCGAAGCTCCGGCGTCTACAGCGCAGGAATCAGCCGAGAACGAGCCGCCGAAAGAGAGTTCCAAGGCCCAACGCCGGCAACGTCGCGACGCCGCCGACTCAGAGGACGCGACTAGTGACAGCAGCGACTCGACTGGCCACAGCCAAGCGCACAGGAAGCGCGCGCGCAAGCCGACGTATGCGATACGCAAGGTGCGTATATGGGTTGTATTACTGGAAAAACAAGAACACAAAAACAACAACAATACTAAACGTTCTTTTGTTCTGGTGGATCAGGAAGAAAGGGAGACGCTGCTCCAGGAGATGCGGCTGCTCGAGTCACGCGTGGAATTGTTACGCAAAGCAGTTGGCTTGCCGTCGCTCGCGGATCATTCTTCGCTGGAGGCGGCCGAGACGCAGAACCGAAATCTGGAGAACGCGCAGCGCGGTCAACTGCTCTCGCTGTGTGGCGGCCACTCCATACTGTCGCAATACATGGTGCGTCACTTCCACGGCCGTACTCTACCTCTTACCATAACAAAAGCGCATTTTTGATGGAGATTGTTCCGCTTGGAGTGATCTAGCGAGAACAGTTCTCTCGTCCGGTCAAGCTGCCGATCCATTTGGGTCGAGATCTAGCTGAGCGCAGGGCCACACTACTGGCGCTGCGCCGGAAAAAGCTGGATCTTGGCTACCAGTTCCTCGAGAAACGGCTCCAGGGCGTCGACCTGCGGCAGCCGCTCACGGACTACCAGTCGTGGATCTCCACTGAGGGCGACCACTGTTACCACCGGCTGGATATCAACCAGTTTGAAGGACTTTCCAACATCCAACCCGTGTGGGACGCGCTCGTATTCTACTCGGCCAACATCGAGATTTCCATTTCAGAACATCTCGGGCAGCTCACGCTGCGCGAAGACATCGACTGCGTGGACACGCAGATCTCGCACCACCGGATCCTCTCGTCGACCAACCACGGGGTCGTCATGGAGGTCAATTCCGTGTGCTTTGCCGAGTACCACGAGGCGTTCGACAAGCACAACGGCGAGCCGTTTGCGCTCATGACCAACGACACGGTCGATGCCGACGAGCTGTACCCGTACTGTCCGAATGAGCGCGTCCAGAAGACCGTGCACGCCGCCGTGAGCATCAGCTCGTACCGGAAGCCTCGACTAGTGAAAGATGAGACTGAGGGGCAAGGTGAGCTGGTGGTGGTGATGCGGCGGTGCGCGTACTTGTCGATCAAGAAACCGCAGTTTGATGTGACGCCCGCGGCGCTGAACGAGGTTACGGATACCGTGAGCGCCTGGGGCAACCACATGACCAAAGCGATCCACGACAGCGTGTACCCGGGTGGCGGATCCGCTGCGGCGTTGTCACAAATATGTTAAATGCGACTGTATGTAAAAAAAATCCAGCCTGTATGAAATCTGAAAGGATCCAGTGTGGTTCGCTTGTTTTCGCCCAGCTAGTAGATGTCGCTGGGCGTGGTGTTCCCACTCGGCACGCAGGTTGCGACGGGCGAGCACGGCGCCGTGTAGCACGACGTGCTGAGCAGCTTACACGTCTCGTTCGGGCCGCAGCGGTCGGCATGGCAGACGTCCGCGCAGTGGGCAGGCTGCGGGCCAGAAGCTTCGAGACACGTTTGGTAGCGAGGGCACGTGAGCGTCGCGCAGGTGAGGATCGTATCCAGCCCACACTCCCCTTCGTGGACCATGGTGAGCTCGGGGATCAAACACTTGGCGTTCTCTAGCATGCACACGTTGAGGTACGTCTCGCCATCCGAGCCACATACTGGGGCGTCGGTACCAGGACAAACAGACGGTACACAGGACGAGCTAGCCTTCTTGGCACCATACGATTTGCCGAACAGTTCCGAGCAGGCGCCTGGGCCTAACTTGGTGACGCGCGGATCCTGGCAGGTGGCAAACGCGAGCAAGCACTCGTTGGCGTAGGTGACTCCGTTCGATCCGCACACAGGCGCGTAACTCTTGCCACAGTGCGGGTTACACTTTGGCCTTGCCGCCTCCTGCGTGGTCAGCGACGCGCCTGTCGTCGATCGAGCAACAGGCACCTGTCCCATGATGCACAGTCCGTCGTATTGTTTCTCCAGCTCTGGCTGCTCGCACTTGGACGAGAGCAAGTGGCAGTCGTTGATGTACGAGCGCGAGTCAGTGCCACACAGGGGCGTCACCGTGACAGCCCCAATGGGGCAGACCAGCGTGCAGTATTGGCTGAGTTTGTTTGAGCCAACGGAAGTGTCCACGTCGGTCTCGACCTCCACCTCGTCCAGTTCCACAGGGTAGTTGAGTACATCTTGCGACACACCGTCCTCATCAGTGGATTGGGCCTGGAAATTGTCCTTGCACGGGGCCTTGGAGGCGATGCGAAGCCGAGCGTCCGGTCTCTCACAGTACACGTTCTTGAATTCGCACGCATTGCGGAACGTACGACCATCAGAGGCGCACACTGGGTCATGCTCTGGTCCACACTCGATCCGTCCATCGTCACAATCCGAAGCAGAAGGCTGAGTGATGGCGTCGGTTGTCTGGTCCTGATTCAGGTCCAAGTCGACGGGCACGTTGAACACTCGCGCCCAGACTTCGTCGTCCACTGACTGGACTTGTAGCACCACTTTGCTCCTGTCGCACGGTCCTTTAGACGCGACGAAGAACGCCTCGCTTGGCGCTTCACAGTAGGCGTTGCGGAACTGGCACCAGTTAATGAACGTCACACCGGTCGATGTGCACACGGGATCATACGGCTCGTCACACATGAGATCACCACTGCTGCAATCAATGACTGGAGCTGAGGGCTCTTCACTGTGACCACCTCCCTCAACAGGAATAGCGTCGCCAATCGGAGCTTCCAGGCCATCACCATCGACGACGACAGGGTTCGTGACCTCATGGCCATCATCGAGCGTCACGGGCACGTCGAACACGCTTGGAGCAATCGTGATGGGCTGCTCGTCGTCCACGTCGGCCGTTTGCGCGAACACCTCCGTATCCGCCGTGCACGGTCCCTTTGCGATGATGAAGAACGTGTCCCTTGGCTGTTCGCAGTAGGCGTTCTTGAACTGACACGGATTGCTGAAGGTAAGATTGTTGGACGTGCACACCGGATCGTACACCACGTCGCAGGTCACGTTTCCATCGCAAATAATCGGCGCGTACGTCGGGGATGGTGAAGAGTTCGCGGCGCTGTCCGTTGAGGCTAGAGTGTCGTCGATCTCCTCAGCGTAGACGTATGCATCGCTGAGCTTTGCGCACGCAATCACCGCCAAGAGCAGGTACGTTGACGTCTTCATGGTCGTCCACGGCAGTCTCGTTGGTGGTGTTCTGCTGCCAAGGGTGGCGGCGATAGAGGCACGTGGGAACTGGTGGAGTGTGGCCGCAAGCGTCGAGGGGTTTTCTATTCGTGTAATGCGTTTCGCGCCCCCTCGAGCTCCAATTGCGACAATTGGAAACCCCCTTCGCCATTGGCACAGGAATGACCCGTTGGCTGCTATTCTTGGAGGGATGGGACACGGGATTTCTGAGCGTGCATGGCGACTCCTTCGCAGCACCTTTCTGAATGGTGAAACTGGAGGTAAAGCTGGTGCTGGAAAAATCGACTGCTACGGATTCGCCTACCATGAATTGCTGGACTAGCTCGGATACTCGTCACCATAACTTGACTCCATCAATTTCCCGCGGGGTCCCAGGAATTTTCATCAATTTTCTGTCGCGTTGGTCTCCTCTTGAGTGATTATTTTAATTTTTCACAAAAGACAAATTTCTACATATTTGTTTTTGTATTTTGTAGAATATCTTCTAGAATATTTCACAAAAACCACTTTTAAAAATATTTCTCTTTGTGAAGTATCCTAGAGGACCTTCGGGCGACATCAACTCGGTGGATAGCAAATCCTGACTATAAAATCAAAGATAAAAAAATGGACACCACGACGAGACTGCGACTAATCCAGGCGCTGCGCGATGGCGACGTATCCACGGCGCGCGCGCTCTTCGCAGAGCCGAGCGTCACCAGCAATGTTGCAGCTGCGGAGTCGATTCTCGCGGCCGCTGGCGAGACAAACCGCATGTTCGCTATAATCGCGACGATAGCACAACTAAGCGAGCAGCTCTCGCCGGTCTCTCCGTGGTTCTACATCAGCGACACGTACCGGCTCGTGTTGGACGGGGCGGACGGTCCCCACTACGACACTGTCGCGTGGCTGTTTGGCGACGCCGCGCTTCGTTTCCGAATGCCACGGACGCTGGCGTTCATCCTGCGAGGCCTCGTCGCCTTAGCTGTGCGAGACGCGGCGGTTGACATGTTGGAGCTGTTGCTCACCTCGCGCGTGTTTACAGAGCATACGACCACGCTCGAGCGAGAGCATACGCTCAACGTGACGCTTTGTTGGTGGGTCGGTGGCGCGTCAGTCGACATCATGCGAGTTCTCGTCGCACACGGTGGGAGTCTCCAGAAGGTGGCTCCCACGCAGGCAGGGTCCAAGAGCGCCGGAAGTGTAGAGATTCTGGACGCTCTCGTCGCTGACGGACTGTGCATCGTTGGAAAGCGCCATGGGGTCGCTCGTACTGCGAACCAGGATCAGAGTGGAGCGTTCATGGCCGCGCTCATTGAAGCGGGGGCTGACCCTCGTGACCCAGACGACGAAGCACTCTACAGTGCTGCCACGCGGCTTGTGGCTCCCCTTGTGGATATCTTGTTGGCTGCCCATATTGACCTTAACGGCCGCAACAAGTACTCCTCGACGCCACTGCTGGCAATGCTTTCACGCGCGGCTACACCTGGGATTACGCGCTCAAAGAAATTGGATCGTACGATTCAAATTGCTCACCAGTTGCTTGAGTCTGGCGCCGACCCGAACGTTGCGGACCGTGTCGGTGTGACTGTGCTTGAGTATGCCATGGATCTCTTGTCACTGGACCTCCTTGAAGACTTGTTGGCGCATGGAGCGGATCCAAATCTTGTTGGCACGAACGGTGAAACTTGTCTCCACCGAATCCACCGGTTGTCACCATGGGCTCAAGTATATGAAGCTGCAAAGCTCTTTCTTCGATATGGTGCTGACCCGAACGTCAAAGACTCGAGGGGTCGCACGGTGTTGCATGTTTTGCTGAGCACACACATTCCTGCCGCGATTCTTCTTTCATTGATCCAGTCTTTAGTCGAGCACGGAGCTGATCCAACGGCCGTCACCAACCACGGACAGACTCCTCTTGATGTGTACAAGCGGTGTAACGACTCAAAGATCGACGGTGCGGTTCTTGATTCGCTGGTCGCGCTTGGTTAGCGGGAATGTTGATAAGCCAGCTGCGAATTGCTTGTCACCGCGCGAACACCCGTCGCCGCAGGCACGAACACGGGTTCAAGCAGGATGTCAGAGTGCGGATTCTCCCTTCGGATTCAGAGCAGAATCTAAAGCGATTGCACTCGTCTTGCCACCATGTTAGAAAAAGACATGAAATGTTTACATCATACGTGCGACCTGAAAGACAAATGATCTTCTTTGCAGCATAATCAGTGGAATCATGTCGAAGAGCGTCTGCGGATTGCCAGACCTCTTGCGGTGATTGTGGAAAGCGGCGTATGTTGCCATTTAAAGCGGTGATGATGCTGCGGCTGGTACATTGCGCAGCCGGAGATCCTGACCACCGCGACGTGACAGTAGCAGATGTCATTGATGATCACGGAAAAGAGGTGAACGAATGCCGACACCGTCACTTGCTTTGAGTTTCTTCTACTGGAACTGAGACTGATCTGGGCAGCGTGTTGGAATTCGGTGAGCAGTACCCGTGAGATCAACCATCGTGCGCCGGAACAACACGTCATTGTGAATAGCGACGGCTCAGAGTCTGAGCAACCAGTGATGACAGCAACAGAGCCCCGATATCTGGAAGTCAATTACACTTCGAGGTTTAGAGCGTGGTCAACAGTAAATACTTGAAGAACAGACCCGCGGCGAATACTGGCGGGATCGTTTGTTAAACTGCTTATCGACTACGTGCCGATGTTCATTGAAAGGATAGAGATGGAAGCAGTCACCATTCTTGGTTTCCTTAGCATAGCAGAACAGATCGAGGCAACCAACCACCCTGGACAATCAATCGTGAGGCCAGGTGGCCACGCAAGTGCTCACAGATCCGTCGTTGTTGCTAAGCATCCTCGTGTTCTAGTCTCGTCTGCCGCTACCGCTGTCCGAGCTCTGGCGCGCTCACAGCGTGGCCACACAACCAAAGCCGCCAAAACGCTTGAAGACTCCAGCCACATCTGCAAACGGAAATTGTCCAAGCACTTCATGAACATCTCCCAGCTGCCCCGCCTCATCGTTCAGCACGGCTCGCCAGATCTGCTCAGGCTCCTTCCACGCGTTGCTGTCTACTCTCGCACGAACCAACTGCAGGAGGTGAGACTTGATAACCTCGTGTATCTCGCAACTGAGCTCTCTCACCCGGATATGCTGCTCTGGGAGATTTAACACGCTCGCCTGGATGGTGCATCCTTCCGTGCAATGCTCATGAAGGAAGCGAGCGAGTCGGAGCTTCCCATGTTTTGCAGCGACATTGTCCGGCTGCGCTGAATGCAGTAGACTCAGATGTATCAGACTCAGCATCAGACCCACACATTTGATTGTCCAGGGTGGTGGTTGCCTCGATCCTTTAGCTTAAGGTGTTGGTCGAGTGCTCGATCCGGGAACTTGATTTCCAACGGCTCCAGCGATCGATCACTTTGGCCGTAATCTCCTCGAAATCACCCGTCGATTTGGACGAGTTGACCCAGTTCGAACGACCCGAATGCATCGAGTTTCTCCATCACCACAACGTTGCATAGGCTACAACCAAAGCTATGGATGTCGCTGCACGACATAGGAAGCTCCGACTCGTTCGCTTCCTTCATGAGAATCGAACGAAAGGATGCACCATCCAGGCGATGGAGCCGCGACCAACGGCCACACGGAGGTCGTCCAGATTCTCCATACGAATCGGTCCGAAGGGTGCACGGTTGAAGCTATCCAGGGAGACTGAAGCACGACTACCCGGACGTCGTTCACTTTTTGTTCCAAAAGTACCGCCATCTTTTCACGCGGGACTTGCTCCACGAGCTGTTGTTGTTCGGATCATTCGACATCTACCAGGAGCTTGGCCAGTTGTTTTCTGAAGACGCTGAAGAAGTGATCCCGCCAGTCTGCAGCAGGAGAACAAATCCAGGTACGAACGATCCGCTATGTTGTCGAGCAACTCGGCCGCACCGACATAGGTCATCTCGCCATGGAGGCCGCAGCAAGTGTGCTCCATATACCTCGAGAAAACAGTACTAGTTATGTTCGCGCGGTCTATGTCATAACTGGTCCAGGCAGCTGCCGTATTAGTGCGGTGTTGGCCGCCGCCCACGGACGATACTACGGCAGAAATGGCTTTCGCAACAGTTTCGAGCACATCCACTTCCGCGTGAGTGTATGTTGCGATTCCAAGGCTCGAGAAGAAGTCATGGCCACAGCGATCGCGATCAAGAACACGACACTTCTCGAGCAGGTGTTCAACACGTTGGAGATTAGACTGCAGAACTGATCTGCAGGAGCAGTTCGTTCTGGCCACGATCAAGTCGAGAACAAGAACCCGGCGGAGGGGCAACGACCGAGTCCGATGGCACGCCAGAGTCCGTGCTTGGTTCGACCACATCTCTACATCACGTCATCGCCGCCATTCCGATTCCGTCGGGTTCCTTGCAAGCATTTGTAGCGACGCAAATGCTTTCGGCCAGGCGATAGGCATAGCGACCGCTACCATCAACGCGGCGCTCATCGAGCAACTCAGCGATTGGCGTCCATTCGACGCCACACTCACAATCACGCCGACGTTTGGGTAGGATCCTTTTCTACTGAATGCGAGAACGCGGCCCTGGGCCATCTCGTTGCTTGTGAGCGGTTCCGTCAAGGTTTTCTCTCGACAGCGCAGAATCTGGGTGGATAGCCGTAACCTCGAGACATGGGCTATTCACACCGCCAAGCGAGGTGACATCGAGCATTTAGCGGTTCTGTGAGAACGTCGGTTCACCCAGAACCGAGATGATTTATATGATTGGGTGAAAAACCTCTCTGATTGCTACTCTACGCTATGCGAATAATTATACGACTGCGAGCGCAGATAGTGTTTCTTGGAGTTGGTGACGAAGGTCTTCGTCGTCTTCTGCGGTTGCGCGAAGACTAGTTCGGCTGTAAGCAAGGAGCAGGGACGTCGTTCGGGCGTGCGTGGAGAGCGTGAGTTGGCGGAGCATCGAGCCCGCGGTGTTTTTTGTCGTTTCGAGTGATCCAGAGCAAATACAAGACAATACAGCTTTATGTATTCCACAAAAGTTGCGTACCACGTGCGTGTTCTTGGGAGTGAGTCGGTGTGAACTGTGTCGTGCCGGTACACACAGAGACAACCCCATGTTCAGCTTTGACAGGGCCCGAACGGCGGCGATCCAAGCAGGTCGCCTCTGCATACTTCAATGGATGCTCTAGAACGTTCCAGCGCCAATCGAGCCGACGCTTCTAAGCCACGCCGTGATTTATCACTAGCGTGAGATCGCCGAATGGTTGGTCGCGCATACACCGCAAGCGTGCCTCGGCCTCGATTTGGAGTTCAGTATCTTATTCCGGACTCGACAACGAGTTGGTCAATTGGCTCGAAGGCTGTGACACTGTGAGATTGGCGTTGAACGCCAACGCACTCATCGCCCGAATTCGAGTCCGTATACACGACGAGTTCTCAAGTGGTTTGAAGCCCGCACGCTCTCAGTAATCGACAAGTGGGTACTTCAACAATACGTAGCTGAACAGCTCATGTACAGCAGACAACTATCAACTAATCGAATACTAGCTGCTATTCTAGTTTCGTCTGTGGATCCGTCTAGACCTAGGAGCTGTCGTTGCAGTATGGTGCGGATTCGAATGCAAAGAACGAACGCGCGATCAATCGCGCTTTAAAAGGATTGGCTGTTGAATCTTGACGACGCAAGAGCATGTGGAGAGTTCCGGTCACAAGGCAAGCGCTGACTGGAGGCGTTCCGTGGCTGTGTGGGAGTTTCGAATAACGGACGTAGTATTGATTTGGTTGCTTGTCCTGGTCGCGTGAGGTCAACCCTAAACGTTTCGCTAGTGGAGCACGTTTTGGATCTACGGTAGTACTGAACAAGAGTTCGGCTCAGTGCAGCGGCGCACGGTAGCTCTAGTTGGGCAGTGGCCATGCTGCTCTGAGTCAACGAGTGGAGCAATTTCATGAGCTTGAACGATCACCGCACTGCCTGCATGGAGCATATTGAAACGCGATGTTGAGCAAAGCATCAACGACTCATATGCTGCTGATATCAGATCCAATGCTAGCGAGCTATACGAGCTGACAACAGCACCGGCCTGTTGCTCAGGGATTCATAAAATTATACTGCCATGTTAGATATTGCCCACTCAACACACAAATTTTGCGTGGCACAAGTCCAATATTTACTATTTTTAACGAATTGAAAATATTATTTGGCTGGGATGTCCAAACCAATAAAATAAGATGATTATTTTATGGTTGCTACGCGACAGCACTATTTCAATTAGACAGGCGAGAGATTGCCCAGCACACACGCCGCGAACTCCATCTGCTTCTCATTGCCCGAATGCAAGAGGGAAACCAACGAGGCCACTCCATCACCTTGGCCGAGAGGGATCTTGGCATAAACAGTTCCGAACGCCAAAACTGGCCAGCGGCCGAGCCACAAACTCATTGTGACTGATGGTTCCGTCTCGTATCAACGCAATGACCTGCTCCAGATCGCCACAGACTTGTACAACTGCCTGGTTGTCGGGGCTCCCACACAAAGATGGGGCAGGGCGAGCCGGCTTGTTTTGTCTGGACATCTGCTCGGGCTCGACTAGCGGGAGCAGGGCTCCGATATTTAATATTTAATACTGTTTGAATAATGCGAAAAAATCATTATTTCGGGAGAAGGAATGTCAAGAACATTAAATCTGGAATAATGTTGGCGTGTGATCAAGTCAATACAACCATGTATGTCATAGCAGCTTCTTAATAGGCGGCTTGAATCGCAACGACGACACGACTCCGTCTCACGAAGATCAGTTGGCCTAACATACAAATCGGATTCGAACGATTCTGAGAAGTCCACCTTTCGTCGTTTGGTCAATTGCCTCTCAAAACGAAAAAATACAATCGTTGTGTTCGATGTAGCACACCAACCCCACTCCGCAAACACGTCCAAGGAAAGCGCTTGGAAGCAACCAGCGTAGACGGTATGTGGGGCGGTGCTTGGGCGGATTGGCGCTCATTCTGATGACAATATTGCATCCAATATTGTGCAGAAATGCTCCCAACCTCAACCATGGTCGGAGGCCTACACCCTTGACATCTGTTGGCGCCTGCAGGGAACAGCGCTGTGTGCGCCAACGACCACTAGGTTCGAGCACTCAGTTAGGCCAGCGTAAGTATTGTGCACATGTGCGAATCGGCTCAGTTTACGATGATTGGTGGAATCCAATTTTATTGACGTTTGATTGGAGTAGATACACCACGCTAATTACAGAGAGATCCACATTATTGCAGGAATAATGTTTACCACTATCACTCAAATAATGTTGTTGTGGATTTCGCCGAAATTTTTTGATTCCTGGCAACTCTCTGAACCTTTACATCGTTTTCATTGGCTAAAATTTCATCCAATCAATTCTCAATAGTCACTATTTCGAGTCATAGGTTGGTGAAGGTGAAGGTTCGCTTCAGGCATTCTGCACTTCTTCAGAAACGACAGTGGAGGCAGCAGTGCGGAAACAACATGCCAATCAAAACACCATCTTCCATTGTCTCTATGGATTCTATTGTCTCGAGTACTCGAAGCAACAGCTAGTCGTAGTACACGGTAAGAGGGTTCGAACCATCTACAACTGGGTCGTGGTCGTTGAGGAGACAGGAACCTTCGAGCGTCGCCACTCTGCATGAGGTGGGAAATATTGCGGGCGGATTGACAGTGAATTTCTGCATGAACCAAAAGACGAAAAACCTCTTTATATGAATATGTAAATGCTATATTAGAGGTACGGCGATTCTCTGGCGATTCGACGCGGTGATTCAGAGAAATGCTGGTGGGAAGTTGGAGTAGAACCGAAAATATTGACATTACCAATATTACAACATTAACATTCTGTATTTGTGGAGCCCTGCTAGCGGGAGGATAGCGCCGGTCGTCGCAGTTTGTGCTTGATTCTCTGGAGAGCCACCCGCGGCATCGAGCAAGATACGTGCACCGTGTTCTTTTTGAGAGTCGGTACCGGTACGGACGAGTTCTACGACGGGTACGAGATCCGCGGCCGTCCGAACCATGCGTGAAGATGGCGTCGCCATAGGCTTCTACCGCCGCCTGTGGATGGCTTCAACCGCGCTCTTCTTCTGTGCATCTGTCCCATCTCGTAAGACGTCAACAAGAGGGGCAATGCCACCGGCAGAACCAATGGTAACTCGACTCTCTGGGTCGCTTGCCGCCATATTAAGGATCACGTGAGCGGCTTTCTCCTTGTGGGCATCCGTCCCACCACGCACGAGCTCGACGAGGACCGTGACACCTCTGGCGGCACGAACAGCTGGCAGCGCTGTATCGTGGCAAGCCACGTTTCGCAGCGCCCCACACGCGCTCAGCTTTTGACTGTCGGTGCCACGGTGAAGAAGCTGCACCAGCGGACCGATGACGATGACTATGTCATCTCAATCCAGCACGCTGAGCGACGTTTGCAAGCGTTGCCGCGGTGAGTTCTTTCGCAGTATCCGTCCCACCGTGCACGAGCTCGAGCAGAGACTGGACTGCACCTGCTTCGTACGCTCCTTTCTGGATCGCCTCATCGCACGTCAGGTTCGGAAGCGCACCACAGGCAGCCTCGGTCTGAGAACTACTCGTGCTGCAGCGCAATAGCTTGATGAGAGGGCTACGGGTCCAGCTTTAAAGATGACTCTCCAAATCCGAGAGACACCCGATGACACCCTCGCAGGTTCTTTTTCAACTGCGGTACCATAGACTAGTAGCGCAACCAGCGACTCGAGCCCGCCGCATTCGATGATGGCGTTCTTGTTCTCGTCATTTGTGGCAGCTCGCTTTAATAGAACCTCTATCGCTTGCTCTCTCTGTTCCTCGGAACCCGTGGCCAGCAATTCGACCAACAAGTTTATCAGTTCGCCGTTGCGTTTTTTTTGTTCGGCGTCGCGAAGCGCAGACGATAGAGCGTTGACTTGATCGTTCAACTCGCCGATCTCACTCACGATCTTGCGCTGCTTGACTCGGGCCATCAGTGTGACATGGCCTGGCATCGAGCAACGCAATTGACGAGATCTTCGACGATCTGGGTGTATTCGTCCACCAACGCATAGGACTTAGGCTTTAGTCGAGCAGCCTCAGCCGCCATTGGAGCTGCACGCACGGCGCACGGAGCTTGCCAATGACGTCGCACAGAGGCGCAATCTTCGCCAGCGTCTCAGCGGCAGAGGAGTACGGCTCAGTGCAAAGATTCAAAAGCTGTGACTTGTGAGGTGTTTTCGGTGCTCACAGCAATCACACGTCACATATTCGAAAATATAAAAGCGGATTGTTGGGTTCAGAGTAAAGCCAGCGAAGGGAACTGGAACAAGAAGTCTTCGTGGTTTCTCTCGCTCGCACTTCCGATACGTTGCTCTGTTGTGCATCCATCGATGAGACCAGAAGACACAGCTTCGACGGCAGCTTTGCTGGCGGCGCTCGCACCGCTGTGCGACACCATGGGCGAGCTAAAGGCGCCGTGCGTGCAGTTGCTTCGCCGACTCGAGCTGCTCGCATCGGATGCCGAGGTCTATGCTGCAGTGACCAAGCATTTCAAGATCCTATGCGACTTTGCTGCGTGCCTGGAGAGGTTCCACTCCGCGTCGGCCATTGCACGCCGGCTCAAGCAGCGCGGGGTCGTGACCAAGATTTGCGATTTGCACGAACGAGTTGATGAGCTGTCGAGTGCGCTGCGTGACGCGGCGCGGCAGAACCTACGTGAGGAGAATCCCATTGCTGCTGCAGTCGAAGCCGGTGAAGTGGTTTTGGCGCGACCGGTGGCGGCTATTGTCGACGTCGGTGGTGGCACGGCACTGGTTGATTTGGAGAAGGCTCAGGATGCGATACGAGACCAAGTGGCTGGAAGGCCCCGTGTCATCTCGGTAGTCGACGCTGAAGCTATCGACGCACTTGTGAAGCAGTTGCAGAATGGGTCGGCACTAGAGAAGCAATCAAGTGCAGAGACGCTTGAGGGCATCTTGTCGACGCGAAGGTTCCGACAGATGGTACTAGAAGCTGGAGCTGCCGCCCCACTGATCAATATTGTCCGCGTCGGCACCGAGGAGCTGAAAGTCGTTGCATGTCGAGCGCTTCGGGATCTGGCCTGTCATGACCCAGCGGTAGCAGCGATCCTAGGTGTCGGCGGCGTCGAGGTTCTGGTCGAGATCGTGCGCACTGGAACTGACGTCCAGAAGGAGATCTCCGCCGGTGTACTGCTCAATTTGGCCATCGATAAGCCTGCGAGTAAAGATATCATCGGCGACGCGGGCGGCGTGGCAGCTCTTGTTCCACTCGTTCGCGACGGGACGGCGAGTCAGAAGGAGGTCGCTCTTGGCGCGATTCTGAATCTCGCATCCAATAATACCGCGAATCGACTGGCGATCCAAGCATTTGGAGGCGTAACGCTCCTCCTACAGCTCGTACATGGAGGGACCGCGGAACTACACGAACTGGCGACTGGATGCATCGTATCCATCGCCAATATCTCATCGATCGCGTTGGAGCTGACAGAGAAAGGCGGTATTCCAACGCTGGTTGAGCTTCTTCGTGTTGGCAGCACCAACAAGCAGAAGGATTATGCGTGCCAGGCTGTCGGTCAGCTGATCACATCCTGTGACGAGGCTATGCAGCGAACCTGGCGAGTGGATGAGCTCGTGTCGATCGTTGCGCTCGTACATAGCGGCACGGAATTCCAGAAGGACTGCGCCACCCGCGTTGTGTACAACGTCGCATGGACCAGTCTACAGAACCGAATCGCAATCGCCACGGCCGGTGGGATTCAGGCACTCGTTGAGCTCATGCGAGAAGGAACAGCCAGCCAGAAAAGTGAAGCCGCGAGCGCTTTAAACGTTCTCGGACTGGGAAGTCCCGAGAATAACACTCTGATCCGAGACTGCGGTGGACTGGAATTGCTCATCGAGCTGCTGCGAGACGGCACGGATCTGCAAAAAGAATCCGCAGCGCGCGCGCTAGCGAACCTTGCTTACAAAACACTGGAGACTAAGATCGCGATCGTCGACAGCGGCGGTGTGGCCCCTTTTCTCGCGCTCTTGCGTTCTAGCACAGAAACGCAGATTGACATCGCCGCGCTCGCACTCAACAACCTGTCGTTGGACCTCGATATTGCGGTCAAACTTCGAGAGGCGGGTGCTATTGACCCACTCATTGACCTAGCCAGCCAAGGAACCGAGATGCAGAAGCAACGCGCCGCTGGCATCTTGCTCAACATCGCGTGCCAGAACCTTGCAAGCAGTACTGCGATCGTCCAAGCCGGCGCGATCGCTCCACTTGTCGAGCTCGTGCGCACAGGCAACAACGAGCAAAAAAGCATGGCCAGTGGGGCGTTGTACTACCTCGCATGTGGCAACGACGAGAGCAAACAAGCGATCGGTGCGGCTGGTGGCGTCGACGCGTTCGTCGTGCTTTTACGTGATGGGAACGACGAGCACAAGCGCAATGCCGTCGAGACGCTCTGGATTCTCGGCAGTGAGAGCGAGGATCGGGGATTAACCGTACATGCAGGTGGGATCGGTGTGCCTTTGGATCGTCTCCGCGATGGAGCCAAGCTCACGTGAGACTTTGCGTGTGTGCTGCTTGATGATCTCGCGCGAGACAAAGCATATACCGAAAAAGCCATAGAAGCTGAAGACGAAGATTGAATACACTCAATGTATCGGATAAATAGCAACACCGCCCTAATGCGGCGCTACACACAAACAGTTCGTACATCAGCTCGAACACTTGGGGGCCGTTACTTACATTTCGCATACGTACTTGCCCACTGGATGGCGACCTGCGCAATGCATTTCGAGCCATTGCGTTCCTTCCGGTTGGCTCATCACACGTGCTTCTGCCGTCCCACCGTCTATATCTGCAATTTGCAAATCCCCTCCACTCGTCTGCAGCATGTTGACAAGATGAAAGTCAAAGTTCCGAAGCGCGCGGTCGATCGCCACGTGCACTGGTGTGCGTCCATCTCCGTCCACGGCGTTGGGATCGGCTCCATGCTCCAACTACAACTCGACGGTCGGCATGAAGCCGTCGGGGTGATCACCATATTGGATGACACAGTGAAGCGCTGTTGTTCGACCGCCACCAGGAATCGTCGGATCAGCGCCATGGTCGATCAAGAGCGCGGCCATGTCCAGATCCAGGAGCGAGTCAGCACATCCGTGGTAAATTGCGGTCGTTCCGTCGAGGTCTTGAACATTCGGGTTGGCGCCATTCTTCAGCAATAGCTCTACAATCTCGTACGAACCGACGTTCGTCGCGAGCATCAGAGCAGTCTTGCCCAGCACATCTTGCTGATTGGGATCGGCTTGGTAGCGAAGAATAAGCTCGATAGCGCGCTGCTTCTGTCCTGACGTGTCCTCCCACCGGACTGTCCACTCGTTCTCATCCAAAATTGCGCACAGAGCAAAGTTCGCCCGTGCTAGTTCACTGTGTCGGCATCGAGGAAAGCCTCCTCAAGCAACAGCACCAATCTGGATTCAATTTCGAAGCAGGAGTCGTCACCAAACTCGTCCAGGTCCACTCCAGATCGGATCATTTCTTGACCTTCGACCAACAGTCTCCAGTGGCAATAGGAGAGCAGCTCCAGTGATCCGATCACAACCCGTCCGTGTTCAATATGCTCTCGGAACCAACTAGGGTACGTCACCGCATCGATTGCGTTCATATCCAGGCCGTGACTGACAGGCAGCTTCTTGGATTGTGAGCTATTCACTGGAAAGTGGGTTGATCTGACAAAAATTTGACGCCTGCCTGTCAGGCGCAGTGCCTGAGACTGACTCATAACCTCTACATTTGATTTTTATGGAAAATGGAGTCAGGCTGTGACATATAAATACCTGTATAAATGGATATATGTGACGAGCGATGCGAGGTCGAGAACGAAGTGATCCTCTAAGGCTTGGAGGATTGGTATTTTAGTTAAGGAAGAAGAAGATAATTTTTTGAATTTCATATCCCACACGATATAAGTTATAACAATTTATCCACTTATGATTTAAATGGTCAATTCCATTTACACCCGGGATTCTTGGCGTGATAAGTTATTCCACTATAAATTTCCACAAAATTTAATTTGAGAGTCACCTCTGAGTCCGAGGCTCTGACTCTAATTCCAGCGTCATCAAATTACAGAATGGACGCTACTAGTACACCACGCGTGCTCCCGCGCGCGGTGCATGGCGCCATCGAGAGCGCGGTGGTGATGGAGCAGATCCGGCGGGAGCTAGTGGCGCCTACTAATGCGGCGACGTTGGACGACACGAGTGACGAGCAGCACTCGGACAGAGACAGCGCTGCTAGTTCGTCCGAGAAAACCACGAAGAAGACGAAAACTGCCGCGAATGCGGACAAGAAGCGCAAGCCTACCTATTATATGCGCAAGGTATGGAGCTTGGTAGGTCTGGTTGCGTGGATAGCGATGTATTCTGACAGTTCTGTGAGGGTGTTTTGGTAGGATGAGATGGCGCAGCTCCAGGACGAGATCGCAGCGCTGGAGAAGAAGCTGAAGACATTGGAAGGCGAGCCAGGACAGATGCAGAAGTCCGTTGCAAACTCGATCGAGAGGCATCAAGGACTGCGAGGCCGCATCAGGCATGGTGATCTGGCGGTGGCTAGAGCCCAGTCGTTGATCTCGAGTTACGGGGTGAGTCGAAAGATGTATCCAGCATACAATCTCCCATATCAACGTCTCAATTTTTCCCCAGCCACAACGATCCAGCCCACCCCTAGGTGACTTTATACATCTGACGGCAGACCCGTCCGACCGGCACAACACGCTTAGCAGCCTGAAGGCATCCAAGATGCATGAGGCTGTGACGTACATTTTAGCAAGGTGCCAATTTTTCGACATCTCCAAGACCACGAACCAGTCCGAGATGTTTGAGACCGAGTCCGGGGATTTCGTAACCACGCACTGGGAAGTGACCCCGCTGATAGAGGCGCGGTCAGTGCTTCTCGCCCACTATGCGCTCATGTATTTTACGGACACGCAAGAAATGTCGATGACCGAAAAGCTGGGCGTGCTCACGATTCGAGAGAGCGACCTTGATCGAATCGACGGCACCCAGGCTATGAGAATGCTGTCAACACACGACAATGGCATCCAAGATGAGACAAACCTTGTGGTGTATAGCCAATACTTCGACAAGTCCGAGTTGCTGGACCGGCCGCACAGTGTGCAGGTGGTCGACTACATCGACCAAGACGATCTCTACCCGTTCCAGCCACGATCTCGCGTGCGGAAAGACGTGTCGACTGTCACTATGATCACGCAATGTCCATCGCGCCGGCCTGGCGGTCCTCCGCTTGTGACCATTGTTCGGTGGGCGTTCATCCGCGTGAACAACAGTCGGTACACAAAGCCGCGCGACCTGGAGTTTGTCGCGCGAGAAGGGGTCGGCAAGTGGTGCGACACGATGCTCAAATGCATCCGTGAACGACTGACATGGCAAAATTCAAGATGAAATGCTTGTCTCTACATTACAGCTTTTTAAGATACGAGGTAGTCGGTGGGGAAGTGCACTAGTCTACTCCTCTTCCTTCGAGCTGCTTAGTCTGAGCGATGCACAAGCGGAACTACCGATCCGCCAGAATCGAACGAACAGGTAAACCCGAGGTACCATTCAAATTCTATAGCTGAGCTAGATCAATGTCTCCCCTAGCTGCTGAAAATATGCTTGCGCGGCTACCAAGCAACAGAGATTTTCGAACACTTGAGCCACAAATTCTCGCCGCTCTCCCTCTGGCCACTGTGGCTAGGCTCACTGTCGAATCATTGCGTAAGTTCAGACGGGAATAGATGGCGCCCGGCCCTTGACGACCACGTCGGTGGAAACCCCCCCCGAACTAGACAGATTCTGACAAACAATAATAATAAATGAACTGTGCTGTTTCGGGTCCATATTCAGACCAGCCCAAGTCCTTCAAGGATCACTTGGTTCATGACGTCACATCGTTGCTGGAGAAATGCGTGCGCCATTGCTTGAACGTTCCTTGTCACTGGTAATCGTGGACAATGCAGTCGCAGCGTCGCGAAGGTCACGATCGACACGCCGCCGTCAGGGTCTCGTTCTGTTGGCGCGGTCGGCGTGACCAGGCAGCAGCCTGTGATGTCTTTTCGAAGGCGGGTGTCTGGCAGGTACGGGTACCGATCATCTTTGTCCACATAGTCGATTGTACCAATTCCGTAAGACGGTGTCGAATCATTATCCGGACTGACAACGAAGCGCGCAGCCATCACCGAGTTGGACTCCATCTCCACATCTGGGCTGATATTGAAGAGGAAGCGGCTTTGCACGACCAGTGAAGCGGTGCAGTCGTCGCTTTCGCGGATTGTGATGATCCCTGTCTGCTCCAATAGCGTGATTTCCTGATTGATCACGTACTTTTCAAACTGGTCAAAAACGACACGCACGTACGAGTACCCGTCGGCGTAGCACACGTTGAAATACGTCAACACATAGTCCCCATTATCGCGCACAGCCGATTGAGTCTGGCGGTGTGGCTTGAGGATGTCGAGAAACTGCATCCTCGAACGGATCCAGCGGGTCGCAGTCTCGAATTTCAGCGTCTTGAACATCTCGAGCGCTTGCCTGCGGGATGGCTCGTCATGAGGCAGGTGGATGTAGTGCTCGAGCGGGTGGGACTGCTGTATCGTCTACACAATTTGCAGAACAGACACGTGAGATGGCGGCAGGAATAAAGGAAAAAAAGAAAGACGCCATTTCTCGCACCAACTCGGTCATTGCCAGCGACCGCGCCCCGGCAAGCAATAAACTATTCAGCTCCACATCCGTGCTCAGCATTGCGTTCAGCGCAATCGCCGTACTGAGCCGGGGCTGCTCGTGGAGCTTGCTCTCCAGCTCGATGACCTGCCTTTTGAGCTCCTGCTTCTCATCCTGTTAAATCCACACTCCGAGTCAGAAAAGGAACTACTAGTACGAATTAGGTCAGCGGATCTAGCGGCTACGCACCCTGCGCGCGTAGTACGTCGGCTTCGCTTCTTGCTTGGTGCTTCCGCTGTGGTGCGTACGTCGTCGTGGCAGTCGTTACTATCGCTTGTGGTGGCCAGCGGCGACCGAGGCGCGGCGTTGCCGGTGGATTGCGGTGCGGCTGGCGCCATTGGTGTTGTGCTGCGTGGTCTGTCTTCCGTAGCGAAAATGCACAAGTGGATACCGCTCCGACGGTTGTGTTCAGTGGGCGTAAACGTCGGACGGATCGGATAATAGAGCGGGCCTGCCAGAGTGATGGTAAATGTTGCTCCAATTCATGCTGCGAGAAAGGCGCGTACTAGTAAATTAACTCTTGCATGAAGTGGACCACAGCTGTTGTAAACACGGTGCGTTGGGGTTTCGTAGAAGTTTTGCTGGTCAATCGCGAATTGACGGTGAGTTATTATGCAGGGAGTTCTTGTTCTATTACAGTGTCTTCTCGCAGTCAGCCGAGGAGCAAGCACACTGTAAGATCATGTTGACCAGAAGGCTCCCATGCACTTAGCTATAGGTCACCATCTCGTACGCACCGACGGCCCTACGCAGAGCATTCTTGAGGGCTGCGTGGTTGCCCATGGTCAGCCATTCCTTGTCAGCATATTCTGAGCTCGTTCAGATGTAACCAAGGGGATTGGAGATACGAAACGGATCGACGATTGCCTTGGCCGAGTTGGGGGGACCTCGAACGACAACCTGATCAATGTGGCCTTCCGACATGGAAGGCAGTCTGGTCACCACCAAATGTCACTGAGAAGCGCCTGAGCTCAATTTGAACCGCTCAACGGCTCTGGGGAATCTCCAGTTGGGCAAACCAGGGCACCCGAGTATGGGTCATGCTGCTCGCAGGCTGTGCAATTACTCACGAATGAGAAGCTGCTCATAGTGATCAGTTTTCATAGGCAGAAGAATTGTAATCAGGGCATCTGTCGTCATGGTGACAGCTCTTGGCCGGTGAGTTGCAGGTTAGCTGGAGTGAGAGTACCACGACAGATGAAGGCAAGCACCGCCAATCTCATGTATTTCGGAGGGAGGCACGGGGAAAATATTTCTACCTCCATCATACTAGCCCGAGTCGCTCCTGGATGGCCTGGCTCATCACGTCGCACCAATGGAGCACACTCGTGCGTGCGACGTTGTGGGCTTTCTTTGAGACTGGGAACTGCGGACTGTGCAGGCGAACGGTTGCGAATCGCACCATCGCGACGCCGGGCTGTGGCGACTCTGATATGTCCCCTTCGTCCGGCGGCGTCTGTGTGATAATCGCGCACGCTGAAATGTCTCGACGCAGCCGTGTGGTCGACTGGTACGGATGCCGATCGTCTTTGTCGACATAGTCGATCATGCCGACTCCATATGTTGGTGCAATACAGTCCGAGCTCTCGACAAAACGGGAAAACATGGCGAGGTTCGACTCCATTTCGACTGCCTCGCTGATCGCCGAGAGAAATCGACACTGGGACACGGCCGATTGCGCACAATCGTCTGTCTCTCGGATCGTGATGATGCCGAGCTGCTCGGACAAACAGATCTCTTGGTTCATCACGTAGTCTTGGAACTCGTCGTACACGGTGCGGACGTCACTGAGGCCGTCAAAGGGCAGCACCTCAAAGAACGTCACCACAAAGTCGCCGTTCTTCAGTGTGGTCGTCTCGCAGTGGCGGTGCGGCTGGCGAATGTCCAGATATCGCACACGTTCGCGCAGCAAACGAATCCCTGCATCTGCTTTCGCGCTGTGGAGCGCTAGCAGCGACTGCCGGCGCAGGTTCTCGTCCTCAGGCAGATAGATGTAGTGGTCCATCGGATTCCGAAACCGCGAGACCTGCAGTACATAAGTTCAGTCCCCACAAAGTTAGTTCACCCACAAGCCCATAGAGGAGTTTAACGCAGAGGTGCAGGTTGTAGTATACCATTTCGGCCGAGATCATCGACTGTGCCCCTGCGAGCGCAAGATTGGTCGCCTCGATGTCCGAGCTCAGCAGCGCGTTCAGCGCGACCGACTGGGCCAGCTCCGTTGTGGGATTCACGTGCCGCGTCGCTTCCAGCTCGCGGATTTTGTCTTGCAGCTGCTGCAGCTCCTTCTGTAGCGTCGCTTTCTCTTCCTACACACCACTCTGCTAAGTTCTGCATCTCTAGGGTTCGCCTGTCTGGCTGGCTTTCTACGACCACACTAGTCCGCACCTTGCGCACATAGTACGTGGGCTTGCGCTTCTTGCTACCGTCAAACGCACCCACGTCATCTTGACTGTCGTTGCTGTCGCTGGTCACGTCCAACGGCGACCGCGTCGCACGCCGAGCCATTGTTGCGCGTCTGCGCGTTTCGGTGAATGCGTTTGGCGGCTAACAGTACGGATAGACAGTCTAAAACACTGGAACAGTTCGAGTGGCCTCTTCAAACTTGGGAGTCCTGATTCGACCTTCAGAAATTTTGGGGTCTAAGAGGAATTTCTCCACACAATCTATCTATTTTCTTTTTAGGGTAAATTGCAAAAGGTGACTCAAATCAAAAACTTGCGCAAAAGGTGATAAAAGGTGTTTAAAACAGCAGTAACTTGGTCATCTTCCTGTCGACCGGTAGTTTACCTCCGATCTACTCGAATAAGTTAATCTGAGCTGGTACCATGTACCACTTTATGGTGTGCACAAGTAGGTTGAAGCTGTCGGCGTACTTCTTGATTTGTCCACTGGTGGATTGGAGTAAGTACCCAGCCTTTGTCCTGGGTGGTGTGGGTTCAAATCCCACGCGGTTGGAGTGAGGTATCTCGTTGCGGCTTG
>JAADWZ010000248.1:0-44275 GCA_023336445.1 Pythium dissimile | reverse complement strand
TTTGAAGGATGGGCTCATAAAACAGGTTTTGCAGCATGGTAAGAAACCTCAGAAACCTAGCCTATTTCAACCCTTAGGCTAGTTTTCTGAGAAATCTCCCTTTTCTCTTTTCTGATATTGCAGGGAGGGCTCTTTACGAAAAGAAGATCCTGACCGGTGTTTAGAGTTGGCGTGCCAGATGTGCATTGTCATTCGTCAATTCGCGTTGCAGAAGGGAGGAACCGATGGACGAGACGTACGAACTGGCGCTCGCACGAGAGGGAGAAAGCGCCTCGGCGCTCTCGGAGGACCAGTGGCTCGCGTGGGAGGAGGCGTTCGCACTCGCGCCCGACGTCGCGGCCAAGAAGCGGCTCGTGGCTGACGCGCTCGACTCGATGACGCCCGCGTTCAAGTACTACGGCTCGTTGGCCACGCTGCTCCACGTGCAGCAGCTGCTGGATGCAGCAACGCCAGAGAGCGACAGCGCGGCCGAGGCGGTGATGGTGGCCGAGCGGGCAGCGCTTGACGAGTGTCAGCTAGAGCTAATGCGCGTCCATGGGTGCGAACGCAAGCGACGGCGTGTTGACCTGCGCCGTCAGCTCCTACAACTTGAGATCGCCAAGCGACTCGACAAACCACGAGATGAGATCAAGGTACGGGAAGTGTTTTATTCCTCGGAACTTGCCCCGTGAATCTATCTCACCCCCGTTTCGCTGTGCTGTAACTCGTTGGGATGACAGAGACAGAGCATCGCTGTGGCGGAGACAATGGGCATGGCGTACCACGATTCGGCCCCGGCGATTGCGGATGTCATCGTGGAGAGAGAGCTCCCGTGCGTTTTGTCGTGAGTGTTTACATGAGTTGCTTGTCCTAGTTGCAACCAGCCGCGGTGAATGGGTAACGGAATTTGCGATTTGCGGTTGTAGGGATGACGCTCTCTCGGTCGAAGCTCGGGTGCTTGGAGCACTCCACCAGATTCGGAATTTACACCATGAAAGCCATGTCCTCGAGATCATGCGGCCGGCGCTGCGAGACATGAAGGTGTATGCTCGCGAGCTCGTGTTTGCCTTCGTGGCGGGAACCAAGTCACCGCCACAGCCGCACTCACTATCGTTTACTACGGACCAACGCTGGTGGATTCTCTGTTTGTTCCTGGACGAGTGTGCGTTCGATTACACATATATCGAGGGGTGAGTGAGTGCCTGTCAGATCGACCAACAAGTATCTCAACACTGCTAACCGCGACATCTTGGCTTAGGTACCTAGAGGTGATCCTCGAAGACCTCGCTCAGCCGGGGCACACGTTCGGCTCGCGCTGGGCGCATCAGCGGCTGTCGCTAGCGCAGCTCGAGCAGCTGCTTGACCAGGCGCCGGATCGTTTTCGCGTCGACGTCCAGTTCGCGCTGCGCTACATTTCGTTGATGCAAGCAGCGCACCGCTCGGAGCAAGCATGCGAACTGGATCTCCGGGATGATTTCCAGCGCGCGACCAAGTTGGCAGCGGCGGAAGGATATTTGACGGCGCTGACCGCGTTTTCAGGCCACACCAACCCAATTCGAGCGTGGGTGCTGCACGAACAGCTGCGCGATTTGCAGTACCACCAATCGGTTCAGCATCTCAAGCGCAAACTTTTCCAGTATCTGGAGCTCCCACGCTTTGCATCCGACATTGCGAACGCCACGTACGTGAGCCAGGCCAGCGTTGACGCGCTTGTCGTGTTCAGCTCCCCCGCCGCGTCGAGCTTTGTGGAGCCGCCGAGTGCGCTTTCCGTGGAGAGCGTGAGCACCCAGCTCGGCGATCGCTCTGTCTCTATGAGCGATGACGTGAGTCTGATCAAGTTGGTGCTCCACATCCTGTGGACCAGCGATCAGCTGGATGACAGTGATGAAGTTTTGCTCCGAAAGTACCTCAAAGAAGAGTTTGTCGACTCGCACAAAGCGGAATGCATGGTCGTGTCCGGTCGTGGCGATCTGTCAGAGTGGAAACCCAAGCTCCCGCGTCGTGGCGCCGAGCTCTTGGACTGGTCGGCCAAGACGGAGATCTCGTTCTGTGAATCGAACGCCGTGTACTTTTCTCCCGAGGAGGCAATGGCTTTCCACGTGAACGTTCGCAACGTGAAGACGCTCACCGTGCAAGTGTACGAAGTCCGCACGATCGACTACTACACGCGACAGCGAAGCGAAGTACAAGGGGATATTTGCCTCGACGGGTTGCTCCCGAACGAAGAACAGCAGATCGATCTGAGCCATCTCTCCCCCTGGCAGAAGGCTCGTGTCAACGTGGCGATCGCTCTGAATGCGACGGGGCGTCGTGGTGTGTTTGTGGTGGAAGTGTTTGAGAAAGATACGACCTGTCGAGCCATCCTGCGCAAGGGATATCTCCGCCATGTGCAGCGCGTGACGACCCGAGGCATCGAGTTCACCGTGCTGGACGAGCACGGGTTGGTTCTCAAGGACGCGACGCTAATGCTCATGAACCTGAAAAGCGGAGGCAGCAAGGCGCAGCCCCCACGAACGTTTCGTCCAGTAGATTGCGACACGGGGACCATTGTCATCCCGTTCCGGCAGCCTGGAGAATCAGCGCAGGACAAGTTTGGCATCATTTTCCGTAACAACGATTTCGGATATTTGCTTCGAGGCTTCGACTACACCGAAGCCTCGTTCAAGCTGACCGCGCAGATGCATATCGACGTGGAGCAGCTACGCCCCGGCGAGGACGTGAAGCTGCTTGTACGACCGACTCTCTCGGTTGGACCGCACCAGGTTTCGGCCGACATACTCACCGATATCAACGTGAAGATCCGTGTCAGTAGCGTCGATTCCGCGGTGGCGCACACAATCGCACGGCCCGTTCGTTCAATGGGTGAGTTGGTTGGGGTGGGCTGCCTGTTCACGATCCCCCTAGACGCCGAGCGATTGGACGTTGAGGTCACTGCTCGCGTGAAGACTCGGGAGACGAACACAGCGGTCGACCTGCAGAGCTTGCCAACTGTGTCTTCTATGGCGCGATTCACGGTTCAGCGCGTGACGCAGTTTCACGACACGTGCACGCCGCACTTTCTACGTCGACGCACGTTTAACGAACCGTCGTCGCCATTTGAGTACTACATCGCAGTGCGCGGTCACAATGGAGAGCCCCTGGCTGGCAAGTACGTGGCCGTCACCATCCAGCAGCTGCACTTCAGTACGGCTTTCAGTCGAGAGATGCAGACCAACGCCGATGGTGAAATCACTCTTGGAACGTTGGCCTCGGCCGTTCAAGTCGAAGTGAGTCTTGGCACTTCGCACGTCGGACATAACGAGTGGAAGTGGGAGCTGCCCAATAGGCGCATGCACACCCACCAGATCCAATGCGCCGTCCGCGAAGCTGTGCGGATCCCAGTGCCTCGAGCCTATGCCTCGTCCATTGAATCCTGGATCGAAAGTGGGTCAGTCGTGCTGTGTCGCGCATTAGAGAACCCGAGTGTGCACGAACCCAGAGTTGCGGAGAAAGTCGGCGACCCAGCGGCTCTTCAATGCGTAAAGAATGCCAATGGCGAAGTCGTAGCCGTCGAGTTCACGTTGGTGCGCGCGGGCGACTACTCCTTGCTGGTTCGTCCTCTCAGCACAGGGTACCAGATCGTCGCGTGCGCACTCAAGCAGGTGCCCGACCCAGCGCGCCCGGCCGACGGGTTTCTTGTGCAGCAGAAAAAAGTGGTTTACACCACAGTGACGCAGCCGTTGATGATCGTTGACCACCGCGTTGAACAAGAACGCGAGACTAACAAGACCATACTCAACGTCCAGCTGAACGGAGCCAGCACGCGAACGACTAGCACGTGGATCGTGCTTAAACGGTTTCTGGATCAGGCCCACGAGACGCTGACCGCGAAGTGGGAGACTCATCTCGTCGGTGGCAACAGGGGACATATTGGTCATTCTCAGCAGCAGCTGGAATTCCAGTCGACCATCCTGGACAACGAGTACCTCAAGAAGCGCAAAATCAGTGACGAGCACGTGTACATCCTCCAGCGCCGAGCGTTTGTGCGCGCGAACCCATCGTCGTTGAATCTATTGAGCGCGTCATCGCTGCCCAAACCGACGCTTCTGCAGAATCCACTCGTGCTGGACGAGAGCGACATGGAGGAAATGGTGCTGAGAGATGGCGACAAAGTATCCGGTTTCAAGCCGCAAGGGAGCATGGCCTATGGAGGTGGAGGGGGCAGAGGCTTCGGAGCCTCTGCGGCACCTTACCACAACGTGGGCACTCGCTCGACCAGCAGCATCTCGTTTCTAGCGGGAGGCTCTGTCGCTGTCGCGTGTTCGGCTGTCAGTGCCGCTGGCGTGGTCAGCGTGTGCCTCAGCGACTTGCCTTTGTATTCAGAGGCGACCTGGCCGAGCCTGGAGCTCGTGGTAGTCGCCTTCGACACGGAGAGCAGCCAGGTAGCGTCACTGGAGACGCAGATCAACACGAACTACGACCAACTCAACGTGATTGCAACCGCCGACGTGCGTCTCGCAGCTCCCGAAGCGCTGGACGATGATGTCCCGTCTATGCAGCTTCAGCGCCACGAGGTGCTTCACGCCGGGCAATCACGGATTCTCCAACGCTCGTTTTCCAGCAAATTCGCGCTGTACGAGACTCTTGGTAGTGCGATGGATCTGTGGTCCACGCTGTGCTCCGACACGAGCGTCCCTGCGGTCGTCACGCAGCTCAAACAGTGGCCAGCGATGAAGCTGCGCGACAAGCTCGCGTTCTACATGAAGAACGCGTGCGATGAGCTCAATCTGTTCATTTTCCGCAAGGATCCGACTTTTTTCCACGCCCACATCAAGCAGTTTGTGAACGCCAAGCTGGCCAAGTCGCTGGTGGATCTCTTTGTGCTGGAAGACACAGGCGCCGTCCAGCAGCGATACATGCATCCGGGAGTGTTCCAGAGGCTGAGCATTGTGGAGAAGGTCCTGGTCGCAGAGCGAGCCGAGCAGGCGGAGCTGACGCGGGACTTGTGCCAACATGTGATTGACGCCATCGACGTGGCCTGTGAACAAGACGCTGCCATCGGCCACCAGCTGACCCACGTGTTCGCGGCGGTGCTGTCACAGGGAGCAGTCAAGCCCGACGAGCCACAAGAGGCGGACGAGGGCTGTGGGGATGGATTTGGCGGTTTTCCGCCGCCAGGCGTGGCGAGCGCCGCGAGTTTCCCGCAAGCGGACCACGAGATGCAGATGCAACAGCAGCAGTCGCTGTTTGGCTCGGCGGCGCCGATGGCAGCGAGGCCCGCTGCTCGCCCCCGGATGGCGATGTTTGCTTCAAACGCTATATCGGAATCCTCCATGGTTGTGAGTCAGAGCCGAGAAGTGATGAAGAAAAATTCCAGCGTCGGAAGAGGAGGGAGCAGCGGCGAGCAAGTAATGTACGCGGACGACGTCGACCCGTATTCGAGTGCGGAGGAGGATTCCGACTTTGGTGTCGAGAGCATCGACAGCGACGATGGGGCGGCATCCGAGTCGGAAGAGCTACCAACTGAGCCAGATGTGGACGACGACGACTCCGACGGGGAAGAGCTCAAGCGGAAAAGAGATGCGGTCAAGCGACGCGCGCAGCCGTATCTTCTCCCAGGCAAAGTACGCCGTATCCAAGAGAAGCGTTTTTTCACGACACAAAGGCCACACCTCGATGGGCGAAACTTGTTCTGGAGAGACTACGCGGAGCATTTAATCCAACGAGTGTCCGCCCAGGAGACACAGACACCGCGGTTTCTGTCATCACATTTCCCAGAGGCCCTCCGTTCGTTCACGGAAGGAATGTTTGCCCTTTCGGTGCTTGATCTGCCGGCGACCGATGTGACAGCGGCGGCGTCGGTGCGTCAACTTGCTGGCGGGCTTCAAGTCCAGCTTGACGCGATCTCGGATGTTGTTCTGTACCACCAAGGCATTGGGCGTGGCCCTGTGGGCAAAGAGCCAAATTCCGTTGTGATCATGAAGCAACGGCTTCTTTTCAAGTCGGACCTCGATTCGGCCTCGTCGCGGGACTTTGCCGACATCCGGCCGGCCCGGGAGTTTGTGGTCAACCGCATCTATAGTTGCGTCGTGAGTGTGAGCAACATTGGCGCGAGTCGACTCAAGAACCTCAACTTGTTGCGGCAGATCCCGCGAGGCGCGATCCCACTCACCTCGACGGGCTTTTACACCAAGAACCAGGTGGTTGAGGTCGCCCCGCACGACACCAGCTTGTACACGTGCGAGTTTTACTTCCCGCATGTCGGCACATTCACACAGTACCCAGCCCACGCCGCGCTCGATGGCGGGGTCATCGCCTGGGCAACGTTGGACGACGAGTCGACCAAGCCGATCACCGTGGTGCACAAGGCGACGGTGGTGGATTTGACATCGTGGAGCGACGTGGCTGCGCGTGGGTCGCTGGAGGACGTGATCGCGTTCATGGACAGCAAGCGCGCCATCGTATCGCTCGGCTTGGACGCTCTTGCGTGGCGATGCCAATCGGACTCGTTCTACCACGGCCTCGTGGTCTACTTGAGACGGCGGTGGCTGTTTGTGGAATCGATCTGGAAGTACGCGTTCGTGCACCACGATTTCGTCGGGATTCGAGAACTCGCGTCGACAAAAAACGACTTTAATCGAGATATTGGAAGTGGCTTCTACACATCCGTCGTGCAGCTGAGCGACGTCTACCATCAAGAACGATTCGACGCAAGCTTCAGCTTCGACCACACCGAATTCGGTCCGCTGCTCGCGCGTCGTGCGCACCGCGTGTCGGGCAAAGTGGGCGGTTCTTCGGTCGGTTTGTTCAATGGATCCAGTGAAGTCGCCGCGAGTGACAGTGGGCCAGCTCGAGTGCTCCACAAGAAAGCGCGAGAGTACTACCGCGCGTTCTGCCAGACGCTGGGCTTGCGCTCCACGGCCACTGCCGACCAGCTGCTCGTGATCGCGTATTTCCTCATTCTTTTCGACCGAATCTCGGACGCGCTCATAGTTTTCGACCGTGTGAAGAAGCTGGAAGCTACTGAAATCCGAGATACGACTGAATGCTCGGTCGCTGCCGACTACATCGACGCGTACTTGGACTTTTTCCGCTCGCCACCGCAGAGTGCGCCGCCAAATGCGTCAGCGTTCCCTGTCGCTCGCCGCAACGCGAAAAAGTACGCTAAGTTGGCGAACGACCGCTGGCGCGGGCGGTTCGCTCGTGTGCGAGAGGTGCTGGACGAGCACGACGAGCTCGTCGCAGCCGCCGCTCGTCAATCTCAACAAGCGATGAGCTCTGAACCGTCGTCGTTCCGTACCTCTACGAACAAGTCGCCGACGCAACGTACGCCAGACGATGAAGAGGTTCGCTTGAAAGCGGAGGTGCACGGCGAAGAGATCCATTTCACAAGCCAGCATCTGGGGGCTTGCGAGGTCTCGTTCTACCGCATCGACGTCGAGCTCATGTTCTCAACAGAGCCGTTCGACTCGTTCTCTGACGCGGCCGCGTCCAAATCGAGTCTGCTTCTCATCCAGCCGTGGAAGCAAGTGCGAGTTGAGCTGAGCAACCAGGCTGCGCACCTCGCCGGAACAGAGAACGAGCATGGGTTGGTCACGACTGTGCTGCGGCTGCCACCGGATCTCGCCGCTTCACCGATGCTGCTTCGTATTCGAGAAGTCGAGGCCACGCGCACGGTCGAGTCGGTTGCCTCTCCGATCGACTTGACGCGGTCGTACTTCAACTCGCAGCTGCAGGTCGTGGTGACCAAGCAGGCGGGTTTCGTTCAAGTTCTTCACATCGGGCTGCCTGTGTCGTCGTGCTATGTCAAAGTGTACGCGCGAGTGAGTGGAGCTAGCACCGCCCGCGGACGCGGCAGCAAGGCGCAATTCTACAAAGACGGATACACTGACGTGATCGGCAAGTTTGACTACGCGGCGATCAACGGCGATTTGCTGTCGCGCGTGGAGAAATTCTCGCTGCTGGTGTCGCACCCGACGCTGGGCACGACGGTGGAGCAGGTCGCGCCGCCCGTGCTGGCCGTCACGTCGAGCGAGTTCAAGCATCGAGAGGCTACCGAGGCGCTGTGGTTCTAGACCTGGGGTGATCTGGCTGCCCATGAATCTTTGTGAGAATTTGCATCTTCCATATCCAATTGTATGCAGACAGGGATTGCCCATGGTTCTGTGACCGCATATGCGATGGACAGTAATCTCGTACTTTCAACGCATCAAAGGCAAATACATCAGTGGATTTTTCATGTTTGACGTCTATCTAGTGGCTAACTGAATGGTCATGTTGGCACCAAAGTCGGAACGGAGGCATTGCTGGTGATGCTGGCTGCAAAGTAATTACCAGGGGAAGCGAGCCAAACAAAGTCCAGTGCAGTGCAGGTTGGTATCTAAACAGCGTTGCCCTTTTTTTCATTTGTTGCATACTTAATTCTTTTTTTTGGTGTTTCACACAATCGCTTTGTTCTCTTTTCGTTCTCAACTGCTCTTTGTGGCAGACTGAGTCTGCCGCTTGCGGGGAGGCAACAGCGACAACAGCCCGCCACTCGACTGGCGGGGGGCAAAGCGGATGTTTGGCCGTATCGACAGCGGTGCGGACGGTACAGTCGCTGCTCCAACGCTACTGAGGGATGGAGGCGGCGCCTCAACATTCGATCCACTCGAGTCCAACGTACCTGATGCGACGTACGAGCTTTCGAGCTTCTGCTGCTTCGCTGAAGCCGTGCTGCTGGTGGTCATCGACAGAGCGCGCTTTTTCGACGCGATTGGCAGCTCGTGCTTCATCGGACACGCAGCGCCCTGCGGACAGTGGCCACTCACGAACGCCTCGCAGATCTGCGCCGAGCCGCTCACTTTGACGTGGCGGAAGCGGCAGTCGTCGCGCGTGCAGGCTCCGCGAAGAAACATCACACACACAGGCATTTTGTTCTGCCGGCTCAAGAGTGAGCCTCTTTGTAGTTGGCCATCATAAACGTAGCCATTCATCTACGTACCTTGTCGTGGGAGAGCAGACAGTCCGCGTCCGTGCACGCGCCGCGAACAAACTTACGGCAGAGCGCCACGCGCCGACTGTCGTGGAGGAACTTGCAGCTGTTCTTGTTGTTGCAGTAACCTGGATCATTTTTACACACACGGTTAGTCGGTGGGACGCTCTCACAGGTGGGCTGGCTGGACACTCTTGGTCGACAACTTGCCAAACTTGTTGAAGAAGCGGCAGTACTCGGTGCGCATGCGCGCCTTCACCTTTGTGCGTGCTGTGGTGAGACGGGCGCGATGTACCGCGGCCTGGGCGCGGGCACTGGAGATTTTCACCACAAGAGACACACCTGAGCATTTGGCTGTGAACGAGATCAATGAACTAGACGAACGTACGCGGTGGACGCCGTGCTTGGATTGGAGAACGTCGGCTTCCGAGCAACTGCAGCAGTGGCTGCTGACCAATGTACACACACACATCGATTAGAGTCGAGGAGTTGACTAAAATCAGTTCGTACCTGTCAGATGGACGGACGTACGCGTGGTCGCTGTCTTGGCGACCGCTGCGGCTTTCGCCTTCATCACGTCCGACCGCACGAGGCTGAAGCCGCCGTTCGCCTTGGCGTACTCGCCGTCGTTCAGTCGCAGCATCTGCAGCTGCATGCGGTTGCGCACGCGTCTATATCATTAACACAACTCAGTTGTCAGTGGCTTTCTGCTGCTGGTCTCAATTCCTGTCAGTCAAACGGCGGCTTACTTGGTGAAGCTCATGGGCGGAGAGTGCGCGGGTGCAGGCGCGGCCGCTGGTGCCTTTGCGGGCGCGCACACCGCGTTGGTGTTCACCCACACGCGGTTTGAGCTGCCACCCGCAGCTGGATTGGTGGACGTCGAGGTCGCCGCCGGCGCGCGAGTCCACGTTTTGTTGACAGGAAGCGATGGTTTCCGCGCGTAATACGGCGCGTACGGTCTCGCGGACGGCGCGGTGGCCTCGTGGCTGCGATGATTCGCGCTGTGGGATGTTCCAGAGCGCGTCGTGGCTTCCAGGAGGTTCTTCACGGCTTGGATTTTGGCGCGCAGCGCCGCCTCCTCCAACTCCATTTTGGTCTCGCTGCCTTTCTCTTTGATGGGCAGGGCAGTCTGGAACTGCCAGACTGTGCACCATAATGTCAGTTTCAAGACATATTTACATAAATAGACAATCCTGTTAGGTGCGGTTGCACTTAGAGGAAGCGGGGTCTTCGTACTTTGCGAGAGCTGTCGAGCTTCACTGTGAGGAGGAATAAAACGAGCAGATCCGCGTGGCAACTTGCCCCCAGTCGCGATGGACCGCACGAGCGACTTCGTCAAAATTACGGTGCTATTCGACACTGGCGCCAGCAAGCCGCACACGCACCGACCGCTCTCGCAGGATGCGCGTCGCGCGCAGCAGATCGCTGATCAGCTGCGACAGCAGGAGCTGTTTCTGCGCGACCTCCACGACCTCGTCTCCAAAAAGTCCATCATCGGCGATGACTCCACCGCGCAGGTCGCCACGCTGACCGACGTGCTCAAGAGGGAGCTTGCGACCATCGACAAGAACATCCAAATGTTCCAGCAGGCGATCGACTCGGCGCAGCGCGGCCGCAGCCAGGGCCACCACCAGGCGCATTTCTCCGTGATCACCCAGTCGTTGAAGTCGCGCTGTGCGAAGAACGCCAAGCAGTTCCATGTGAGTCGCATTCGATTATGTACATTGTCGTGTCGGGATTCTAGATCGCGTGTTGTGCGATATCGCAGGTCGCACTTCAGCAGCACACTGCTACTATTCGAGAACGGAGCACAAGGCGGAGCAAGTTCTCTCACGGGGGAGCGAGCCCCATGGTGCAGCTGAACGCACCGATGTTCGCACGAACGCAGCCGGCAACACCACAGGCAAACGGGAATCTGATGCGGCGGCCGGAAGACTCGCCACGCGCACCACTGCTGAACGCAGACAGACAAGCAAATACCCCAAGGATGGGGCCACCGACCCCAATGGGAAGCGGTACGTGGAGCAATCGACATTGACTACTGGACAAATCTGGAGTCAGAGCTGATCGGTTGGTTTCGCAAGGAATGGGTATGGCGGCTCCGCCACCTCCTGCACTCGGCATGCGCCGACGACAAGGCAACTTGGGCTCCAGTACATTTATGCAGCAGAAGCCTCTGCCACCCGGCAGCGGATCCAACTATGGTGGACAGCAAGCCATGCAGCATTTTTCCCGCCACGACGCCAAGACTAGATTCCAGAACGCCCAGAACGTGGAGACCACCATCGTCGAGGTACGTGGGTCTTAAGGGCCACCGCCCATGCTGCTTACTGCGTCTTCTTACATCGTGTGGATATATTGTATGTAGATCGCTGGCATGTACAACCGAATGGCGAACATGGTGGCCGAGCAAGGAGAAGTCATCTCACGCATTGACGACGACATGGACGTCGCGTACGTACTGTAGGAACGCGGGTGCCGATGTCGTTCACCTCACTGACTCTATTCTCTGTCGATAGACAAGCCAACGTTGAAGGAGCTCATGGCGAATTGCTCAAGCTCTACAGTATGGTTTCAGGCAACCGCTCACTCATCCTCAAGCTCTTCCTGGTGCTCGTTGTCGTCATCTTCCTCTTCACTGTGGTTTTTTAGAGACCAGGCAACGTACCGTGAAACCTCTATTAACGCCTTGAGACCTCTTCGCTCCACAACCGATGCACATCTTCAACTCGAAGCAAATCACCTCTCAAAATAGAAGATGCAAGTTTGTATCAGCTGTACCAGGGATGCGAATACAGCAAATCCTTGAGTTAAGAACTCACACCCTAGCTGTGTCCATTTGTAATACCATCCGGTGACAGAAACTTCAGTCAAGCAAGAAGCGACCAACGCCGTTGCTTGCTGTGCACGCCGTGTCGGGCTCGCTTTCTCGCTCCGCGCCACATCTGCGCGGCCCTTCACCACCGCCGTCTCGTCTCCCTTTCGTGTACCCCGCCTCGTAAAGCTCCAGCCTCGTAGCAGTCTCTCAGAGACTCTCTGTAGGCTGCGCGATCCGACCTGTAAACTCGGCTCCATGATCCCAACCATGTACCTCGATGACCGGCGCAAGTCGACCTGGCGGTCGGTTGACTCGAAGAGCAGCAGTAGGAAGCACCATAGCCCTGCGCTCGGCCCAATGCCGTCGCCCGCGAATGAGAAGAAGAAGGGCATATTGAGCAGCAAGCTCTTCTCCAAACGACGGGGTTCCCACCCACAGCCGCCATCGGCGTCGTCGTCCCAGCAGCCGCCAGCGGAAGCACCCGCGCCTCCTCCCCCTTCGGACGAGGCGATCGCGCGTGGCGTGGACATTCTTCAGTCGATTTTCCGCAAGTGGGACCGCGGCGCGCTGCAGATGATGCTCGAGGCGAATGCGTTTGTGATGGAAGAGACCATCACGGCGATCTTAGGAGTGGAAGAAGTGGAGGAAGAGAGCAACTCCAAGCGCCAGGAAGAATCCTATGACAGTGGATTTTCGCTCCAATATCCAGTGCAGAATTTGCTGCCGGACGATTTTCTGAGGGTACGGTTGGCCGTGCACGAGGGCGGACGAGCTGATTCTAACGTTCAGCCTCAATGGATTTGTTTTAGCTTCCGGACGGTGACGACACACGATCTGATGATGACGAAGGGACCGGAGACGAGCGGCCTAGTGAACTACTGGACGACGACTGCCGCCCAAGCGTGGCGGATGCCGCGGAGCTCGAATCCAAGGCGAGCTGCTCGGTGACCAGCGAGAACGTCACGGACGACCAAACCGAGAAATCGAATTCATTTGCCGAGGATGACGGCACGCTGTACGGAAAGGAGTTTTGCTCGGATAATGACGAGCTCGAGGAAGACGTCGTGCCGCCCGTGTTTGACAGCGAAACGATCCGGAAGAGCAACCAAATGGTCGCAGATTCGATGAATAAGAAGTTTCTGCCAGAGGAGCTACGCGAAGATACTATCGTTGATGACGATTCCGAAGATCGGCAGAGCATTCTAAGTACGGCAAATATCGAGGTGATCAAGCGGAGCAAACTGGATTTGACGGAAGCCGAGAAACGGATCCGTCATCGTGAACCGCATCTCGTGTTTGAGTTGCTTTCCAAAGCGAGCGAAATTTATCGACATGGCATCATCTCGTCACAAGAGCTGGACAAGCTACGGTCGATGATCGTTTCCAAGATTCAGCCGTCGAAGATGGTTCGGAAATTTGTTGGTCGTTGATGACCTCTGTACAAGTGACTAACATTTCGTTTGTGTGTTTTGTTTGCAGATCATTGACACGACCATGAATATGAACAAGATGATCACTGACCATGAATGGCACTCGCTCATTCTGAAGGCCAAAGGTACGTCCGTAGTCAGCTGCAGATGCAACATACCAGCGTGATTTGACGTCGAAGTCTATTCACGACACTTGCAGCAATTCGCCAAGCTCTTTCGATTCGAGTTGTCAACAACGGGCACAGACTCAATCGAAACACCGGCCATGTGGTACGGCGGCGTCGAAAATGTCTGGATAAGACGATTGTTCTCACGGTGCATTTGCTGTATGGCTTCTAGGAATACGTCATTCGCGTCGTCGATGTCGAAAGTGGGGTTGTCTGGTTTACGCGAAAGCGATTTAAGGAACTCTATAAGCTCTATCGAAAGGTAAACTATGTCTACGTTGCCTCATCTTCGTTCCTACCGCCGCCTGACGCATCCGGTTTTTATTTGCAGCTGTGTCGGCTTTCGGAACAAGTAAGTGATTGTGTCTTTCCGGCGCGTCGAAGCCACCGTATTCCGGCGACTGAGTTGGCGTACGATCGAGCGCCTGTGCTAGAGAAGTTCCTCCGAACCTCCGCCGCACTCGTCACGCCTCCTCCGCTTACCTTCCTCCATGGCTGTGCGCTGAAGCAGCTCCAGCAATTCCTCGAAGTGCCACACGATGGCATTTTGTTGCGGAATCGGACTCAGCCCATCTCTCGCGACCTTCGCGTGTATGTATTCCACACCGTGAACGACCACACGTCACCAGAAGGCAAAGCATGCGCAAAGTTTCTCATGAAGCTGAAGCAAAACGGTGTGGACCCGGGCAAAAATCTGCTCGAAGAGATGGGCACAATTCTGGATGGCGTGCAAGAGTACATGCTGGAGCATCGGTTTGACGAAATGCGCGGAAGCATTGAGCGAGTACTGAAATCGATCACGGCTGCGGATTTCTCCGAAGATCCGCTCGGCCGGCGCAATTCGTACGCCAACTTGCTAGCCGATGACACGATGACCAGCAACGACAAGCTGCAGCAGCTCATTTCTGACGCAATTCGACACGAATTGGAGGATAAATTGTGCGTGCCGCTGATGCCCGCATTGGCGGCGTATCTGCGATCGCGCGTCATCCACAAGGAGCAGCAGTTTCGCCAGCGCGTGTTCCAGCTACGTGGCAAACCGCAGACTTCTTTTGGGATCCCGGTCGAGAAGATCTCGGTGAGCAGCTGGCGGTCCGTCATTGATGCCATCAAGGAGATGGACGACGCGTTCTTGCCTTTGGACAAGATGCGCAAGCTCGTCGGAGCAGCGCACCAGATTCACACGCTATATCGTTCTGAACGCCGCATGCACCACGAAGAGAAAAGGGAAGCAGCGGCGGTCGCCACCATCCGGATGTCGCTGACCGATGCGGGCGTCACGGACGGCGCAGTTGCTCCTCAGCCCGGAGCATCGAATGCTGAACCATCCGAGAGGAAGAGTGAGCACGAGACGAGCGAAGAGGATGTGCTCAGTGGAGACGACTTCCTGCCGATCTTCATTTACGTGATCGTTCACAGTGACCTGAAGGCGCCGATCATGACGCAGGTGCTGCTCAACCGTCTCTGCGATCCGGAGAAGCGACGCAGCGAGTCGGGATACTATCTTGCAACATTCGAGGCGGCGCTTCACCACATTCTCTCGAACGAAGGGTTTGAAGACGAAGGATAGTATTGCCGCGCAATATCGGCCCCCCAATAATGTAGCTATGTTGGGATACAACAGCACTCACTCCCGTGAACCGTCATTATTGCGGGGATGGCATTGATGTCACTATCAGATCTCCGAGATTGTGTGACGTTGCACTTGGGATTTGTATCTGCGAGGCCGGTTCCCTGGCCTTTTGCGGCCCCCAACCCCAGGCGGCGGAAACAAACAACACAACAGCGTGGCTCCGTGAACGGGGAACAATTGAGTCAGCCGCCCGCCAAAGTGGGGTTAATTATACGCCCTCTGGACGACGGTCTTGCGACGCGCCGGGCGCTCGCGTGACGCTCTGGATAAGCACCGCAGCTGGATACGGCGGTGCCGTCGCAGGCGCGAGACTCGCGCGAGCTAGAACGCACTTCAGCGGCTCCAGGGAAAGAACTCCTCGAACAGTGAGATTTTTGGTCCGGAGACCTGCAAGTTTCTTTGGGACAAAATCCAGAGCTCCGGACATCCAGCGGGCAGACCTCCAGAACTGGAAATCCGGAAGCTGCGCACTCGTGGAGTTGACTGGCGCTTCCCGGTAGTCATCTCATCCCAGCGATGGTGGGCATGGACCCAGTGCTGACCGGTTCGCTGTGCTTCCTCGTGCTCGCGATCGTCATGTACGTCAAGTTTCTGCGCGAGAACACGGACCAAGAAGAGAGCGAGCTGCGCCAGCGGCAGCTCCACGCGCACGCCAAGGCGCGCAAGTCGAGCCCCATTGAACCAGACACTGTGCCGTTTCTGAACCCGACGGCGTCACCAGCGGCCGGCGGTGGCGGGATGCTGCCGCTGCCCCCGCAGATGAAGCAGCCACTGTCGCCGCGCCAGCCCGCGGGCCACCACGGGCTCGCAGTGCTGCAAAAGGCGCAGCAATACAAGCAGCAGCAGCCGGGGTACTACAACCAGCCCAAGCAGCCCATGCGCCGCCGTGCTCATAGCGCTGCGACGAATAACCAGGGCCATACGGTTTCATCGACAGTCAACCACATGACGATCGAGTCGCCCACGGCGCCGTCCACGATTACGGATCCGGAGATGGGACTCGCGGGCGTTCACCACCACGGGTCGGCGCCGCGAAGCAGCCACCGAATAGACTTTGGAGGGATGGAGTTTGAGCACGAGGATCAGTCGTATTTCCACCCGGCGTCGCCGCAGAACCTGAGGAATTCCATGCTGGAGAACGCGTCCTACGAGACGCACCACGAAGAACACGAAGGATTCGACGACGACCTCGAGAGCCGCATGCCAGCGGCCGCCAGCGTCGAGTACCCGACCAACAACAACAACCAGCAAGGGCTCCCGACGCCTTTCATGATCGGAGCTGAAGTGGGCATCACACCCGGACAGGCAATCGATCTCGACGCCACTGGCGCTAACGCTGCAGCTGCTACACCGGCGCACACACCCGCCAAGCCGGACGTGAAAACCACCGTGATTGAACGCCAGTTTGTGCGAGATTCGGTCCCACCGCCCGCTCAGATGCAGCTTGAAGTAGCGCGAAAAGCTCGAATCCCCTTGTTTCTTCACTCTCCTATGTACGTGAAGACGTCAGCCGCCCCTATCGACGACTCGCCAGCAGTCCAGCCTACAGTGGCAGCAAACGATCTTGCTATGCCGGTTGGTGGGGGCATGACGCCGCGTCAGAAGGAGAAGCTTCCAGCCCGGTGCCACAAAAACGACAGCCTGCACATTGATTTTGCGGAGATCAGGATCGCAGAGATGATCGGCCAGGGCGCATTTGGCACCGTCCACAGAGCCAACTGGCGAGGCACGACCGTCGCGGTGAAAATTTTGGTGTGTCAATACCTGACGGCGGACATTCTTGAAGAGTTTGAAACGGAAGTTCAGATTATGAGCATTTTGCGGTACAAGACGCTTGGACGCATTCGGCGGTCCCGGGCTAAACTGACAGTTCCTTTTGTGTGATCCATTTTCACAGGCATCCCAACATTTGTCTACTGATGGGCGCGTGTCTAGAGCCGCCAACTCGATGCCTCGTGATCGAGTATCTCCCACGCGGATCGTTGTGGAATGTGCTACGGCAAGAGTCGAATCTCGAGTTCGACAAGCAAATGATGTACGTGGGCCGAAGCTTTCCGCCTGCCCCGTCATGTTCTGTGTCTCACCCCCAATTGGATGGCGTTCCTTCGTGTAGGTTTGCTCGGGACACAGCACTTGGCATGAACTACCTGCATTCGTTCCAGCCACCGATCCTCCATCGCGATCTCAAGAGCCCAAACCTGCTCGTGGATACTTCCTACGCCATCAAGATCTCAGACTTTGGATTGGCTAGGGTGCGAGCCCACTTCCAGACCATGACGGGCAACTGTGGGACCACGCAGTGGATGGCTCCGGAGGTGCTAGCCGCTGAAAAGTACACCGAGAAGGCCGACGTGTTCTCGTTCGGTGTAGTGTGCTGGGAGATCATCGCGGGCGCGTGTCCCTATGAAGGGCTGTGCCAAATCCAAGCGGCACTGGGTGTTCTGAACAACAACCTTCGGCCGACGATCCCGGCGAGCTGTCCGCCCATGTTCAAGAAGCTCATGACGCTGTGCTGGGTGAGCTCACCCGAGCGGCGGCCGACGTTCGAGCAGATCCTCGAGTTCCTCCATTCCAACAACGAGAACCTTCTGGACGATCTGCGGTGATCTGTGCTAACAAGCCTGGACGGGAAGAGCTCCCAACAGGGTGTTCGTCGGACTGTAGTGCGGTAGAGAGAAGAAACGAAAAAGAACCGCCTGTGACGAAAACAAAATCGATGTTGATTGTCAACCTCCTTACTGTCCACTTCGCTGCCTTTTGGCTCGACAAGATTTGCTCTGCATCTACATCAGTACTTTCAGGAGAATATACTGGTTTAGGTGATTATTTGTGACTGTCCATGTCGCAGTCTGTGTCAAAAACGTCTCAAACACAGATGGTACTCTCAAAACCAGTAAATACCGGTATTAGATTCAATTTCTTAGGTCATCCCTCCCATCGAAAGTGGAGTTCGTCGACGATGGATACTCTTGGGCTGGCTGCGCAATTGAGCGAGCATTCGCGGATTCACATCTTCCTTTGAACACCTACAAGCTACCACCTCATATTTACAATAATGGCACCTCCCTCGGAACTCACCATCGGCCTGCTGGGCACGGGCAAGATCGGCTCGGCCGTGATGACGGGCTTCTGCTCGGACGGCGGCTGGCAGCCCAAGCACGTGGTCGTCTCGGCGCGCACCAAGGCCAAGGCCGACGCGCTCGTGGCCAAGTTCCCTGGTCGCGTGAGCATCGGCACGAGCAACCAGGAGATCGTTGACAAGGCCGACGTCATCTTTGTCGGCTTGCTGCCCAACATCGCCAAGGAGGTATGAATACGAGGAAGAGAGATAGCGAACCTGTATGGTACCACAAATGTGTGGAGTCAGCTGACCCAAATGGCGCTTCTGATAGGAACTGCCCAAGCTCCACTTTGCGGCAAACAAGCGCGTTGTGTCGATGATGGCGACGATCCCGTACGACGAGCTGCTCTCGCTCGTCAAGCTACCGCGCGAAAACGTCGTGCGCACGGTGCCGCTCACGAGCGCCTCCAAGCGCTCGGGGCCGATCCTGGCGTTCCCCGAGAACCAGTTTGTGCGCGACTTGCTGACCCAGATCGGCACCCCAGTCATGGTCGGCAACGAGGCGGAGATCACCACGCTGGTGCGTTCTTCCTATACTGTAGCATTTTGTGCGGGGTTGCGAGATTCTTTTGAAGACTGATTTTTGACTGGGTTTAGACGGGCATGACGGCGCTCATCTCGTACTTTTATGCCACTTGCGCGAGCACGCAGAAGTGGTGCGTCAACAATGGCGTCGGTACGTTGATCTCCGTGTCTTTCGTTAATAGCCAACATGATATCCAAAGACCTCAAAGTTAATTGCGATCTTGATGCTCAGATGACAAGTCGTCGCGCAGCTTTGTGGCCTCATTCTTCAAGTCGCTCGCGGAAGCCGGCGCCGAGTCCACGGAGACGTTCGACGAGATGGCTGATGAAGGCGCCACGCCCGGCGGCCTCAACGAGCAGGTGCATCGTGGCCTGCAGGCCTCAGGTGCCTACGAGCTGGTAGTCGACCAAGTTGACGGGATCTACAAGCGCCTGACTGGCAACGATCCGGCACCGCGCCCAGGCCGCCAGTAGAGACTAAGTCGGCCATACTATATGCGAATGCACATGAATAAATCAGCAACTGATCATGCGTCATCAATCTGAAGTCACCGAAGGAATTCGTTTGGTCTGGCTTCGCTTAAATTATAGTGACGAACGACCTGCTACATCGCCTCGAAGCGCCATGGTTATGAGTCACAACAGGCGCAGGTGTCGACAAGCAAACTACAGATCTCTACCTATTCAAAGTATTCGGGAGTCAATGCGGGTTCAAGCCGTCTTCGCCACGGCCAGTGAGGCCAAGTCGAAAGGGTTGAAGTACTCGGGCAGGCCGGTCGTCTTCTCCAGTAGCCACACCAGCTTGGCGACGTCGCTGTGTCCTGGTATCCGCTCCCACTCGATGTCGAAGAGTGGCTCGCCCTTTCCATTCTTGCGACTAACTCCCAGGCCGGACAGCTTCGACGTATCGACAGCCTGCAAGACGCACTTGATCGTGAGCGTCATCTCTGGCGTGAGGTATGGCTCGAAGAACATGCACGAAGTCGGCTTGGTATCTGGGACGCGGCCGTCGCCGATGCAGTTGCCATCCCATTCACCCGAGACAAACAACCTCACACTCGAGCGATCGAGGTCCACACTCGATTGCTTCAATCCAAACGACGCGAAATCACGATAAAGCGACTGCGCCACTTGGCAACAAATCGTTTTTTCGATAAATTTCTTCATGCCCGACAAGCTCGAGATCTCGCGAAGCGTCCCGGGGCCGTCTTCGAAACGAATCTTCGTGCCGGAGATCAAAACCTCTGTTCAGGGTATAAAGAAACCGCGTCAGCGATAGTGTGCATATCAGTCAAGAAGCGTCAATGCTGTCAGCGTCCAACCTGTTGAGAAGTTCTTGCCTATGCTTAGGTCGAAAGCAGCAAGCGTGGAATCGAATGGGCATGACTTCCACCGCGAGCTGACGTAGATCCCTCGTACAGAATCACAGATCGGCTGGGTGAGACCATCTTCTAGAATCCTCCCGGTCGAAGACGAATGGAAGTTCTGGAACGCGAGGCGCGCTGAAACCTCGTCAAGGTATCGCGCCAATTCTTCCTGCAGCAGGTTGTGGGAAATGGTGTTGAGAACTGAAGCCAGCACGCCGCTATACTCGAACTTGTCAGCTTCAGAGGTGGATTGCTGTACGCCAAGTGAAACTCCAGCAGTCAACGAGCCGTCATTGCTCGTAAACAACAATCCGCGTGAAATCTCTTTTCGTCCATGACGTTCTCGAATCTCTTGTTGCAGAAGCACTAGCGCAAATCGGCATGTTTGTCGCAGAAAATCCTGTTCAGTGTGGACCTTGTGAGGTCGGCTGACTTCGTTCAACTCTTGCTGTCCAATAGCAACAGTGCTATGGTGCTTGGGACTCGGCTTTGCGTCTTCTGATGTCCGGGCGTCCAACAGCCGCAGCGTCATCTCGTACTGATCCCGGAGCCGCAGTCGAATCTCGTCGTCCAGGATCTCCACGACTGAAATGTTCCCGGGACCTTGCGTGCCGCCGTCCTCGTTTCGCTGCGATTTTTTTGCGACATGCTTCTTCACGCTAAGCGCGCTGTCGTTCCAGTTACTCGAGTTCCACAGAGCTTCTTGCATGACGGTGTAGAAGAGTTCTTCGCAGAAGACGGAAAACTGAACCGCTTTCAAAACCGACGCGTTGCGCTTGTCGAGAATCTTAATGTCATCAGGGGTGTTTTCCAGTTTGTCAAGAGCAGCTCGCGTCCTACAGCACCACCAGATAATTAGTTGATTGTCACTCGACCCAATTCGGCAACCTAGCTCGTACTCACATTGAACTCATCTTCGGCGCCGGCAGCCTGTGAAATCCTGATATTCCACTGACTAGCGACTTCAGCTCGACTTGGATCGTTCGTGCCATGTATTCCTCAGGCACCTTGATGCACACGAGTCCCTTTTCCGTGCGACTCAGCTGGGCAAAGCATGTGTGAACACATCACTGCAGGTGAGCAATACACTACAAACAACTGAACAGGAGGTAAAAACAACATCTCACCTCTGCGAACGCCAAATCCGCGACCGATCGCGTCGGTGGTACGTACGTCGACCCGGCTACGCATCAAGAATGAACACAATCACGATGAGTGCCAGCAGCCCAATCACGGAATTGCCAGGCTTTCAACAGGTACGCACCGCTGACAAAACTGCAATCAACCGCGAGTGGCTCGCCGGCGCGGAATGGTTTTGGGATGTTGCCGTGGATTGGCGCGCAGATCTTCCACTTGCGGATCATCTCGGAGACGCCGTCAAAAAAGTTACTCTCCTTCTCTACCGTCGAGGTCAGCGCGTCCACGCCCGCGAGTAGAATGTGGCTCGACTCTTTGAGCTGCTCCGCCTTGGCTTCGATGAGATACTCGAGCTCGTCTTTCTTCTCGACCGTGTTCTCGCGAATGCACTGCATGTCCTCCAGGTACTCGCGACGTCGAATCAGATCAATCGTGTTGATCAGCTGATTCAACTCGATCACCGACGCTTGAAGCTCCGCGACCATTGGGCGGTAGTGGATGCGCGGATCAATCACTTCTTCCTCGGCTTCTTCCTCAGCGTCCTCGTCATCGCCAGTGGCAACCGCGGATGGCTCGTCATCGTTCACCGTCAACGCCTCGTCCACCGACGTGATATCGGTGGCGGCGTCATCATCGCCACTTGTGCCATTCTCTTTCAGATGACCATTCCCTGCTATGTCCGTCTTGACGGCATCCGCGTCTGCGTCGCCGCCTTCGCCGCCGCCGCCTTCGTCCTTCATGACCACATCTTCAATCGGCTCGTCGCCACTCGTTTTCGGCCTCTTCTCTTCACTGACAGCGTCTATAGCACCGCCAATCTTGCGCTTCTTGCTCTTCTTACTCTCTGCGCGCACACGCTCCAGCTCTTGGATCGAGTGGAGGAAGAGCTGCGCCTCGGAAAAGTCCCTACACAAAACCGCCAAAATGGTCAGAGCTACCCGCCTCGATAGCTTGGCTTGTAAAACGCGCCTGGCAGCGCAAAACGACTCAACTGCTGAAGGATCTCCTCGCCTTGATCCGTGACGACCTCGACCGTCGCGTAGTCCACGGGGAAGAGCGCCACGGCCACGCGCTCGCCGTTCTTATGCTCCAGAGTCATCGCCGGTGAGCTGTTTTGTTCCCGCTTGTTGCGACTAGAAGAGTTCCCCCACGCGACGGACCGCCCTTCCAAAAAACCGCGCAGACTGGGGCTGGTGTGTGTTGACACAGGCGGGTTTTTGGGTGGTCCAAGGAGGTAGTCACTAAATGTGAGATAGTGACATGGGTAATCAGCAAGTGGCCAGTCGAGTCGTCTCAAGGAGCGACTGTAGCTGCATGTCATCGCCAGGAGATCAACACTGCGTGGGAGACGGATCATTATGATTCGATTTTTGTTTTTGTTTTCAACGGAGTTCGTCCTTGTGCTTTTGTGGAAGCTATTGTTGCTGGCACCTCCACCAGCTATGAAAGAAACAATTCTCGGTTCATCCAAAGATGAGAGATCACACGACTTCACATCAAAACACCAGCAGCATTTGCAGAGCTCCGCGACTGCCGGAAACTATACTGTCCGCCATTTCGTTTCGCTCAAGAAATGCTGGTCGTTTCCGTTGCTTCATGCGTACTCGTACTTGCGCTTGGCCTGCTCGATGGCACCTTTGACCATGTTGATGGCTCGCACGCGGTCCTGGCGCAGCACGCTGAACGAGATGAGACCTACGAGCTGGCCCTTCTTGTCCACTGCAGCGCCGCCACTAAAGCCATTATCAAGCTGTGCGGCAGTTCGCAGCATCGCCTTGTCCACCTCTTCGCCGTTGTATACCTGCGAGTCGGTGCCCGAGCAGATCGCGTGGTGGACTGTGATAGTGTTGTGGCCGCTGCTTGGGTACCCGAACATCCACATCTCGTCGCCGGGCTCGACGTTGTTTGAATTGCCGATTGGTACGGCCGGGAGCTTGCCGATCGTCGCGCGCGAGGTGCCTTCCAGCTTGATCACGTTCCACTGGCGCGCAATGATGCGGTCGGTCACGTCGCCAATGTAGATGCCGCTTGGAGGGTCCGACATGACCTCACAGTCAATGCGGAGCAACGCATAATCGAGCTCTTCGTCGCAGCACTCGGGGATTGTGCGTGCGTGGTACTTCCACAACGGTGGGGCCGACGTGGACTCGGTTGGGGCGACCAGGATCATAAACTCATCGCTATAGATACAGTCAAACTGCTCGCCTTGTAGGCAGTGGCGAGCCGTCGCGATCAGGCCGCTTTCGTGGATAATGATACCGGACCCGACGTTGCACAGCTCGCCTTCGTTTGTGAGAATGGCGATCCGCACGGCCGACTGCTGGACGCGACGGACCAGCGAGTGTTTGTACTGCTTCATCTCGGCACGCTTCTGCTTGAACCGCGCCACAGGTGTTACGGGAGACGTCTCCATGGACGGCCGTTCGTCGTCTTCATTGAAATCCGCTAGGCACGCCGCGGCATTAAGCAGCTTCATGCGAGGTCCAAATGGAATTCCCAAGTCCCGCAGGTGGCCAGCGTTCATCAGGCAGAGTGACTCGATATCGATCTCTTCGGCTTCGAAAATGGGCGCATATTTACCCAACCCCAGCGACGATAGCAGGCTCGACATGACCAAGAAACTCTTTTTCTTCTCGGCGGCTTTACGCGCCGTCCACCGCACTGCGAATCTCTGGTTAAACGACAAGTTATCAAAACCGATCCCGTGAATGTCGCGCTGGAACGCGACCAGCGACTCGCGCTGCGGACTGTTCTCGTCGTCGCCAAACTCGCGCACATAGAGTGGCCGCCACGTGATGTCGAGGAGCGCGCGCTTGTACCAGAAGCGGCAGGTCATGGAGGCGAGGCACAGATCCACGTGGTTCAAATAGCCGAGCATGTGCGCGAACACGCCGCGCGGCACCCAGGCCTTGTGGTGGATGAACGTGTTGACCGGCGGGCGGTTGCCGGCAAGCACCTTGGGAAAGCATTTTTCGCACACGCGCGAGCGGTGCGTGTGGCCCACAAGCTGCGCTTTAAAGCGCGAGCACTTTTGGCAAAACAGGTTCCCGCAGCGACGGCACCGGTGCGAGCGCTTGAGGAGCGTGAATTTTTCGTGGCAGTTGTTGCACGCGCTCGACGACGTGTGCTGCGGAGCCCACCGGTCGAGGTTGGAGCTCGACGCCGACGATGACGCGGCGCTCGAGTGAGACACGGACGAAAAGTTGGAGGTCGTTGAGACCGTCGAGTAACGCGAGGAGCGCGCGGCGTCGTCCCCCCAGGCGGACGACGCCGAGCTGAGTGACGCCGGCGCGTGGCGTGAGCGCTCCATGTTGGCGTGTGTGGGCGTCGCGTAGCGAGACGACGACGACGACGATGACGGCGCCGGCGGCTGGACAGAGCGATACTGCGACCCAGCGGACCGCCCAGTACTCGACGGGTACCGTCGCGAGTCGCTCATACTGAGCTGCTGGGTTGCGCGCCTCTGCGTGCAGCGAGCCAGCTGGCGCGCCTGCTGTCTCTTTTCCAAGCGGTTCCTTCCACGGAGGGACGGAGGGGTACGCTAAGATACGCTGTGGGTTATGATCTGGTGTTCTCTTCTTCCTCTCTCTGTCTCTGTCTCTTCCCGCTGGAGTCGAATATGCAGAAGAACGGGCCGTTCGCGGCCAACTTGGCCTGCTTCCTCTCCCTCTCCTTGTTGGCACGCTCTCCCTCTTTCTTGAAGCCACCCAGCTGCCACCAGAAACAGCATCGGCCAGAACCCTCTCGAAACCGATTCCGTAAAACCTCGGAAGCGGACATCCACAATGTGAGGTTTTGGAGGCAGGTGCAGGAGAAGCCAGACCAAAGCGAGAGTGAAGAGCCAACTGCGTTGTTGGATGTTGTGGAAGGAAGAAAAGAGCGAGCCGACTTTCACGAGCATCGAGTAAGTTGCTACTACTCCACAGCGGTAATGTCTGCCTTATTGCTGCGTATGATCAAAGGCTTGCAGTTTCATTCATGTCTGTTCCGCTACACCCCCTGATTTGTTGCGTCGGTCAGTCACCGGGTCACAGTGCAAAAATCTCAGATTCAGACGCAAATGTGGTGTGTCCCACAAGAAGTTGAATGGCATCACACTGCTGCCACCAAAACCGTTTTCCGCCACCGACAGCGTTGACACGCGGCACCACGAGACGACGGAGGTTGAATGTGCAGTGAATCGCCCAATCAGTGGACAGGATGTGGGCTGTGGGAGAGTCATTCCTCCTCAAGCTCGCATCCATTCTCACAGGTGATCGTGATAGCTCAACAGAAAACCATGAATCTCGCCCCTAGCATCACCAGACGGCAGGCAAATGCTTTGATCAAACTCTCTTTACACCCGCACACGAGACTATGAAACTGTGAAAATGCCTGCAACCCCAAGATGTGCTTGTTCAGCTGTCTAAGCTTGACCACCTCAAGGGATCCGTGGTGGATGAAGACTGATCCCCTCTTCAACAACGTGTTGAGTTCATCTATCGTATTATGCAGGTACTTATTATGAAAGGGTTTCCGCACAGGAGGTTACGTGTTGCGTTTGGGGAAATGCCCCTCACAATTCCAGTCAAGCTCCAGACCCGAGACCCCTGCTCCCCTAGAAGACACCATGGCCCCGGCGACCAAGAACAACAAGCAGGCGAAGCCTGAGCAGGACGACCTCTCGGAGAACGAGATTCGCTCGATCCTCATTGGCAAGGATGGTAACCTGTCGCGCGACTTTGAGGCCGTGCTCACCAAGCTCTTCATCTCGTTCCTCGAGAACCCGACGGACCGCAGCTTGACGCTCGAGAAGCTCAAGGACTTCAGCAAAATCTGCAATGACGGCAAGCCATTCTCGGACGACGAGATCAAGGAGATCCAGACCTACTTCCAGTGCGACGACAACAAGGGCCTCACGCTCAAGGGCTTCAAGGACATGTACCACACGCAGTCGAGCGCCGAGCCCATGGAGACGTGGCGCGATATGAAGAAGCTTGGGTATGTTTGAGGAGTTGATCCCCTGACAAGAGCTGGATGTACATTGGAACTGATGGTGGGGGTGATTATAGCTACGGCGAGGAGCTTCTGGAGCGCCGTGAGGCCGCACTGCGTTGCCGCGTCTGCAAGTCCGCGTCCAGCCTTGTGTGCGCGCGCTGCAAGGTCGTGCGCTACTGCGGCGCCGAGTGCCAGAAGAAGGACTGGAAGGACGCACACAAGAAGACCTGCAAGCCTGCCTTGTAAGGTGACAAGAACCATAGAAGCTGCAGGAAGCGTCGTGGTCGTGGCGAAGATTCCTGGTCACGATTCCTTTTCTCAATCCATCGCGATGGGATGGGAGGACACACCATGACTGCCGTCCACGACGACACCCTGCAGCAGGTATAGATTCCAAAAAAAACCGTACTGCTCGAGCGAGACGTAGAGCATCGAATTGGGAACGAGCGGCTCTTCTCTCAAAGAAAGACCATACGACGATTGGAGGCGCATGGAGAGGGGAAGGAGCGGACCCAGCCTTGGGCAGTGCAGCGAAAAGAAACAAATGGATAGTGGAAGCATCAAGCTGATCGACGTCGTAACACGTAAAAGTACTAAGCAGTTGGCTCGTCGCTCGTGAGTGTTGATGGAAGCTTCGCCGCAGCGGGGTGGTCCCTAAACCAGCATGGATCCGCGAGGCCGTAGAGCGACGAACCCCGTTAGGAGGATCTACAGGCAGCGCCAACGCCGCATTTTCATTCATTGGTTTGCGCCCAGGAGCTCCTTTCTCCTTGATCGTCGCCTCCGCGTGAGGGCTGGCTCTCGAAGCTTCAGGCTGAAGCCGCGACTCCAAAGTGCTCCTTTGGCAGATGGTACATATTGTCATTGTTGGGTTCTTGAAGCAAAAACACATCCCGACCCAATCTGGTCGATACTGGACATTTTCCACTTGGGTCGTTGAAGTACATTGTTCTGGGCTTTGTGGACCAGCCCAATCCGCGGGTTGTGACAGCCATCCAGAAATCTCAAGGAATGGGAATCTCGAAGAGGTCACCATGAATTAACTTCTGCGTGCATCACCTTCTCATGGCGCCGCAGTCCAGTACTCTTCTCGCCACGTCACGCGCACTGGAGACCTGCAGTAGCGTCCGCATTCAGTCATCATGCGACTCCTCTCTGCGCTGTGCGCCGCACTGCCGTGGAACTGCGGCGTCGCCGCAGTTCCACCTGAGCCTCGTGGGCGCCAGCGACTACATGCTCGACTGGGTCACGCCCGCCTCAGCCGAGTCTTCGTTGCTACTGTACGGCTCATCCGCTGTCAGTCTCGACCAACAGGTCATGGCCAAGGCAGTCGGCACGGTTGAGCAGTCGGCCGGCGCCCACGTGGCCTGCTGGACAGCGCTGCTCCACAACGTCAAGCCCGGTGCCACGATCTACTACGCGCTCCAGGGCAATGCGACGCCGACCGATACGTTCTCGTTCACCGTGCCGAAGACCACCGACATCACGTGGGCCGTGTTCGGCGACCTCGCCGCGCCCATGCAGAAACAGGCGGCCGCGGTCTCACTGCCGGCACTGAAGAAGGAGCTCGCGGCTAGAGCGTTTCACGGGGTGCTCAACCTGGGCGACATCTCGTACGAGTTAGTCAAGCAAAATGGCGAGAATTACATGGAGGCGCTGCTGGAGGTGGGCTCCAAATGCCGATCCAGACCACGATCGGCAACCACGAGCACGAGCACGTGATGGCGCCCGAGTTTGCGCTGCAGAACTACCGCCGTCGCTTCGCCGGCATCGCGATGGGCGCGGGTGCTGCAAGTGGCTCGGCCTCGAACGAGTTCTTCAGCTTCTCCTCTGGATTGATCCACTTTGTCTTCATCAACACGGAAGTCTACGGCAACGAGGCGTTTTTCTCGCCGCAGGCCGACGGGTCTTGGAAGCCCGACGAGAAGGCGCATTTCGACATGGCCGCGCGCCAGGCCTCGTGGCTGGAATATGATCTCAGCCGCGTCGACCACGTAGTGACACCCTACGTCGTCATGTGCGGCCACCGCCCGCCCTTCAAGACACCACTAGCGCTGACAGAACCAGGCAATAAGTTTTTGCTAGAGATCGTGCCGCTGATCAGCCAGTACGGCGTGGACTTGTACCTCTCTGGCCACGAGCACACTTACCTGGTCTTTGAAGAGTCCAAGGTCGGTGAGTACAAGCTGCCGCGGATCATTATCAGTGGCAGCGCGGGCAATAACGAATTCATTCGCCTGGAGAAGGATCTCAAGGTCGTTGGCTTCGAGCACAGAACGATGATCCCCAAGTATGGCTTCGGGTACTTGACGGCGACCGCGACGGCGCTGGAATGGAAGTGGGGCTCGGCCGCCACCGACAGCTCGCACAAGCCACAGCCGGCGGATTGGGCGGTGGAAGATACGCTCACAATCCCAAGGAAGATCACGTCGTCGGCCGCAGAAAAGAAGGGCTCACCTGTAAAAACGCCCGTAGCCGTCGAGACTCTGTGGCCCAACACGGCCGAGTCCGGTGCACATAGCGGCTCCAAGGCCTCGTCGAGTGGCATTGGGCGTGAGAGTGTTCCAGGGACCGACTCCCCCTCAAACATCGATTCATTGGAGACATCGCTTGTGTCGACTCCCGGAGCCGACGTTGACCCAGCAACCTCGAGTAAATCGTCGGCTGGTTCGTTGTTGCGGTGGGCTGGCAGCTCACTAGCTGTTGGCTTCAGCACCCTCTGGATGGCTCACCACAAGGCGCATTCTTTGGAGCATATCTCTGTTGAACTCGACCAAACACCCGCCGCTCTTCCAAATACTCTGTAGTAGCCTTGGTTATGTTGCCTGCCTGTTCATATCCGCCACAGAATAGAATTGGCTCTCGCGTATTCTGCATCTGAGCTTGAATCCATGATCAGATCATGGATCTGGCTATCATCTTCCGGGCTTCCTCATCCTCAATTCATTTAACTATACTATCGACGGCGTCCGTGTCGCCCAACGACGCTAGCACGACGCAAGCACGACGCACGAGTTTTTCCCGGATTTCGTGCATTTGTACCACTCGACCAATCTGACCAGGAAGAAAAATCTGCTCATTAGAAACGAAACTGCCTTTCCGTTCACGCAGGGCAGCACTACCTCCGCTTCGACCAAGCACTTTTACACGTTCTACAAGCACCTCTTCGGAAGCTCCCGAGGTCTTTTCGCTATTCCGATTGCCGATGCGGGGGCAGGGTAAGGCGTTCTTTAGGATCGTCGGGTCTATCAAAGCATGCTACAGTTGTCAAATCTGATCAAGCTGTCGCCGGAGCTCGACAACCACCACTGCCAACTGTCAATGCCCTGAGCTCACGCTCCAACGGAGTTTTAACTTGTGCTCTGAAAAAGTGTGGACGCCCAAGACCGGGTGTGACGGGGGGACGCTTTGAATACACTCCAGCGATGGACGCGCTGTTGAAGAGTTTATCGAATCGTGGATAACCATAGAACAGATCAACAGAATCTCTATTTGCCAGCCATGCTTGGAATGTCGACCACTACCGATTACAGTGATACACGCGACCGGGCACGGCCTTGCTGAAATCTGCGTGGTCTTCCAGCGACTGGGCGACCTGCAGCAGCTTGGCCTCGTTCTTCCACGCGCTCATCAGTTGAAGACCCAGTGGGTACTTTCCGTCGCTGGTGATGGCAGCGGGAACCGACACGGCAGGAACCCCGGCAAGGTTTGCCGGAATGGTCATGACATCGTTCAGATACATGGCGACAGGATCGTCCTTAGTCTTCTTGTCGTGGACAGGGAAGGGGCCGGTCGGAGTCGTCGGTGTGAGGAGCGCGTCCACGCCCAGGTCATTGAAAACGCGCTCAAAGTCGTGGCGGATTTTCTGGCGGATGATCACTCCACGCTCGTAGTAGTCGCTGACCGCGCCAGCCGAGAGCACGAACGTTCCGGACAGAATGCGGCGCTAGGAAAGGCGTAGAGCAGTGCAGTTTAGTTGACGGATCCAACTATGGGGCGGCACAACAGTGGAGAAAACAAAAAGAAAAGTACCTTGACTTCCTCGCCAAAACCCTCGGAGCGCGTTCGGCAGTAGAGATCATGTAAGGCATCAGACTGGTCGCCTTCGGAAAAAAACGCAATATCCTTCGCACTGCAGGAGCAAAACGATTAGCGAGAGGATTGGCGAGTACTGTATTGTAGCCGTTGAGCACTCACCGGTAGCCGTATCGCACTCCGTCATAGCGAGAGAGGTTGGACGACGCCTCAGCGCACGCAAGGATGTAATACGCCGGGATGCAGAGCTTCGTCGTCGGCAGAGAAACGTTCACGACTTGCGCGCCAGCGTCTCGAAGCCACTGGATTCCTTGGTCCCACACGTCGACGATTTCCGTGGGCAACTCGGCCACAAAGTACTCGTCTGGAATACCAACGCGGACACTCGACAGATCCGTTTTCTCCGAACTGGTGACGACGTGGTCAAGCTATGAATTCCAGCACGTTCATTTCAGTTGCTGGTTGGACCATTTTCAAACAAAGGTCGCCACGCGTGTACCCAGTGGTCGTCGACGGGCGTGCGGATAGAGGTCGAGTCGGACTCGTCTGGCCCAGCGACAGCGTTCAGAACCACCGCGGCGTCCCTGCCAAATGCACCCAGAACATCAGTTGATTGCAAGCAGCATGAAACTCCCTCGACACGGGCGACGCGTACGAGACGGTGCGCGCGAAGATGCCAGGAGTGTCCAGCGAGCTGGCGTAGGAGATCATTCCGTGGCGCGACACGCGGCCGTAGGTTGGTTTAAGACCGACGATGCCACAATACGCCGCCGGCTGACGCACGGAACCGCCTGTGTCTGACCCTAGCGCGGCGAAGCAGCAGCCCGACGCCACAGCCGCTGCGCTGCCGCCGGAGCTGCCGCCGGCCACGACCGCGTCCTGACCCAAGCCAGTCGACCACGGGTTGAGCGTCGCGCCGAAGGGCGTGTATAACGTGCCCGAGCCCATCGCGAATTCGTCCATGTTGAGCTTGCCCAGTGGGACCGCGCCGTTGTCCAGCAGCTTGCGTGTCGCCGTCGACTCGTACGGAGACACAAAGTCTGTCGTGGTCGGTGGTGGTGATGGTGACCACACGTCAGAAGCCACTCATTCTTTCCACATCAACTCCCTACCCCGCATACGCACTTTCAAGTATCTTGGATGCAGCCGTTGTGGGCACGTTCTCCATGCAATAAATGTCCTTCACGCCGACGGGGATGCCATCCAGCATGCCACGCGCCTGGCCGTCGGCTCGGCGCGCGTCCGACTCCAGCGCCAACTGCAGCGCGCGCTCAAAGTCGGTCCACACGAACATGTTGAGCGGTCGCGTTGCCTCAATCTGGTTGATGCAGGCCGTCGTGAGCTCCACGGCTGTGATTGCTCCGCTCGTCAGCGCCGCCGAGGCGTCGCGCAGACTGCGCTTGCACCAGTCGCTGACCGAGCGGCTTCCGGCATCGACTGCGAGGCGGCGACGCGGAATCGTAGAACTGTTCTCCGCGGGACAATGGATTAGATGGAGATCTAATCATTGATCTGAATTGCAGTGCAAAAAGAGGCAGCCTACCGGAGCGGGCGGCGCGCGAAGAGCATGGCCGGCATGTTCCGTTCGTCCACTTGCGGATCTCGTCTTCCTTCCACCACAAAGTCAACTTGCAGTCTACCACATAAGTGATACCTCACATTATACCAGCTAGTGAATTCCTAGTTTTAGGTAAATGATGTGGTGCTCCTATCGAGAGTGATGGTCGTGCCAAGTGATTGGAGGAGGGCTGAGTGGGCTGCTGGTCTCCATGGGTTTGAGGGTGGCTGGCGAGTGGTGAGCCAAAAACTATCCCATTATTTCCATCGAAGAAAGCCGTTTTCAAAGGTGGGCCTCCGAGCATGGTCTCCGCAGCGGCATGGCAGCAGGCGTACGCGCAGGTGGCGAGGCGAGACAGCACGTCAATAGACAGACGAGATACAGCGCTTCCCGTTCGCGAGAGTTTGATCCGTTTAGCGGTCCTGCGCTTTCCAGCAGACGTCGGCAAAGTTGGCGCTTTCTTTGCAAAATCCGTTTAGCTACCCGAGTAAACGCGGCATTTGAACCACGAGGCGAGAGAGAGGACACAGCGGCGATCACCTTGTGTGGGAAATGTCAGTTGATGGACAGAACAAGATACCGGGGCTATACGAGCGAGCTGCCTGCCTGTCTTACTGTCTAGCTGCCTGCGCTGCGCGCGCTGCCGTGTCGATGACGAATGGATCTCACACGGATAAAATACTCACTTGTCAGTTATTTTGAACCGTTCCATTCGCAGATGTCCAGCGATACTTTCACGTGGTTGTTGACCAAGAACACGTCGTCGTTCGTCGTGAAGCGCAACGGCAACGAGTTCGCCAAGGAGAAGTTCAACCTCCTGAACCGCAACTCGGCCAAGTACTCGGGCCTCGCCAACACCAAGGCCGTGGACATCTCGCTCGACGACAAGAAGGTGACTTTGACCACCAAGATCGCCAAGTCGGTGCGCAAGCCGGTCAAGGCCGAGAACGTTGTGCCGCTCCGCAAGGGCGCCCGCGCTGGTGCCAACACCATCCGCGCCAACATCTCGCGCAACTTCTACCGTCGCGACCTGAAGCACGCCGCGCTTGCCCGCTGGTCGCGTCTTTCGACCGTCGCCAAGGTTGAGAAGGGTACGTTTCCTGTTGTTGGCGTTGCCGATCCTATCAGACGGAAATGCTCATGTCGCGTTTTCATTATGTGGCCTTTAGGTGTCCTCCAGAAGAAGGCTATCCGCAGCCGCCGCAACACCGTCAAGGCGTAAATGGCTGTCTGCTGCCATCCTACAGCCGTGGTCGTCGATGGAGCGCGCTTGCAGGAAGGAATCGAGTGGAAATAAATAAAATGCGATCTGCCAAAAACACGAGCGCATTCGATCCACTCCCAGCGTTCCTTCTCCGTCTCCCTGTCGGGCCTTGGCGACCACGTTGCCACGTTTTGTTGTCATTTCTATCTGAAGGCAGTCAGAAAATTATCAGATAGTATTCTCTGAGTCTAGCTCTTCGCGCCGAAAGGCCACACTATGTCACGAGCAATTGCAATCTCTTAGCGACTCTCGAGGGCTTAGTGCCGGAGCCTCCATGCCGTTTCTGCGCCGCGTCGCGCCGTCCATGTCGGCAGCGCAGTTGGAGATCCGGTCCTCCAAGACGCTCATTGGCAGCGGCCAGTCCAAGTGCGACGTGGTGCTGCCTGCGGACCGCGGCGTGCTGGATCTCCACGCCTTGCTCAACCTCCCTGCCGACCAGGCCGTCGCCACACTCGTGCCGTTCTCCGCGACCGACGAAGGCGTCTGCTTCCTCAACGGACGCGTGGTACCGCCGCAAGGAGCCACGGTGGTGCACGGCGACCGCGTGGCGTTTGGCAACCCGGAGAACGCATTTGTCTATTCGTTAACTGCTGAACCAATAGTAGTTCCGCTTGCAAGGCGAGATACGGCACCTAGCGTCACTGTCGACAACTCGCGGTCGTTCCGTCGAACGCTCGATGCGTTGCGTGGTGACCGGGTGCCAGTGGCGACGGCGCCATCGACTGGAAAGAAACGAAATGATGAAAGTACGACGAACACATCGCTGCCCGCGGGTTCGTCCAGAGACCAACTGGAGAAATTCCTTTTAGATGCGTCGACTGACTCGCTGCTCAGCGACTTTGTCGAGCGCAAGCTGCGAAGCAGTAGAAACAGTACGTCAGCTTCTCAACTGCTCCATCAGCAACGCCCAACGGCACTGGAACCTCCGCCATCGTTGTCAGCATCGACCATCAGCTCGCTTCAGTCTTCTCTGAATGACTCGATTCTCGATCGATCCGCCCTCCAACGAGTGAAACCACCTGATAAGGCGTTAACACCGATGGAGACGTCGCTCACCAAGAGCCAAATGCTGCTATCCACTGCAGAACGGAACTATGCTGAGATCGAAAAGCTCCGGCTGTCACAGCGGCTTCGCGAAGTCAACAATGTACGCAGAGACACCAATCAGAAGCATGGGCCTAAAAGAGAGACCAACTTATCCAGTTTTCTCTGTCATAGGTGCTGAACGGCCAGGTGACTTTCGAATCAAGCTACCTGTCCACTGAGAGGAGAAGCTCTAGTTCGGCATCTATGCGAATTTCTAGCCCCGTCAAACGACAGTCGCATGAAATCGCCGCTGACGTGGGCGACACAAGCCGGGACGAAGAGGACGACGACGACGAACTGCCTGCTATGGTGGAAAAGCCGCCTGGTGCGATGCGACACAACTCGACCAGCGCTCCACCACAGCCAACCCTCGTTCTAGCTCAACAATCAGTCAAAGCACCAGTCGCTTCTTCTGTACTGCGCAACAAATCTCTACCCCAGAGTCCTAAACCTTTTAAGGACTCGGTTGAAAGCATTGAAGATATTGACGCACCGGTCGACGAGTCGTTGCCCAGTTTCTCTGAAGCGATTCTCAAGCGTCGAGAAAACGACGCAAAGTGTCTCCATGACGATGTGGCTTCCAATCGTTCAGGAACTTCAAAACTCCCAACTCTTTCCCCACACGGTCAATCCACGCCGTCGCCAAGTAAACGCCAAATTCGACCACAGCTCCACCAGCAGCTCATCGACCGAACACTCAAGCGGAAGCGGCACGAAGTGTTAGCCGAGTCTTTCATGAGATGGCGTCGAGGACTACGCCTCCAAGAACAGCGCCGTCGTGACAAGCACCGGCAGGGGCAGATATTAGATAAGAAGCTCCAGCTGATGCGGCGCAACCAGAGCTTCTCGCGCTGGAAGCAACTCACGGAGCACAAGCGTCAAGTCCTTGAGTGTCGAGAAGAGGCGTTCGAGCAGCGCCAGCAGACGCGAGGTTTACGCAACCATTGGAGACAGTGGGTGATGATGATGCTCCGCGCAAGGAATCGAAGACGAGTTCTCGAGCGGCTTGCTCGTGCTTTCCACCGTCACCAACTGCGCTCCAGCTTCCAGTATTGGAGCTCAAGTGTTCAGGCTGTACGATTGCGGTCGCAGCACCAACAGCTCAGCCAGCAGCAGGACGCAATCATGGACAAGCGCATGCACCTTGTCGCTGAGCGTCACCACACTCGACTTGTCACCGGCAGGCTGCAGCTAGTCTTCGAAGCCTGGCGTGCGCTCACTAAGCAGGCAACGAGGAAAACGCGAGTACTGAGACGCATTATTCAGTTCTTGTTTCGACGACAGCAGCTTCGCGCGTGGTCAACGTGGAGGCAACACACGCTGCTGATTCGTCACAACGAAGCGGCCGAGCTCACGAGACGGCAGGAGATGCAACTGGTGAGAGAGTTGGCGAGCCGTCAGCAAATCACGCGCGAACAAGAGCTCCAACACATGCACGAGCTGACGATCAAAGAGCTCCAAGCACAGATCGACGACCAGCGGCGGAGGCTACACCAGGCAGATCAAGCGCAGCGCGATCGGAAGAAGCGACTCGCAGAGGCGACAGCTTCTGCGAAAGCGCAGTGGCACTCGACGCTTCAGAAACTGCTCGAACTCGCCATCGCAGAGGTACGGCACATACACTTACACCTACTGTATTTGTGGTCGAAGCTGTATTGCTTCACTGTGTTGAATGTGTATACTGTAGGCGGACGCGCAGATCGCTGGCGTAAGCGCTCGACTCGAAGGCTTTCTTCAGCGCATGGACTCGGAGCACGATGCGGCGCGCTTCCAGGCCGCGTCGTTCCTCGTCGAGGCCATGCTCGACCAGAAAATGAGACACGCGAGCGAGCGCGTCACTGCGCAGGATGAACTGGTACGGGCGCTGAGATCATCTCACTGTGGCTGTGACCACGCCGAGTGTGCTCACTCTTCCGACGAGGCCAAGCCGTGGTACAAGACGCTCACCAACAGCACAAGACACCTGTTCGACATGGCGCAGCAGGTTCGTCTCTATGTTGTCTTCTTATCTTATTACCGTACCAACAACACCTTACACTAAACGCCCTGGTTTGTGCGCATAGCGCCACGCCCGTCTCCATCAACTCTTCCAAGCCATCGCCAAGCTGGCGGCGACCGCCGTGCAGTCAAGCGGTGGTGGTGTGCGCATAGACGCGACCAAGCTCAAGCACGCAGCGTTCCTCACTGATGCCATGCACGAGCGCACGGTCGCGCAGCTGGACGCAGTCGTGAGAGTCCACCACAGGCGCGCCACTCTCGGACTGGCACCCGACCACGCCTGGCAGGAAGCACGTAAATACTAGTAGTCCAGCAGCAGCTGCGCGACGATCTGCTCCACGTGGTGCGGCTCGATCGTTGCGCTATCGTCGATCATGGCCTCCATCTGCGCGCGCCGCAGCGCCTCCTCCAGGAACAGCTTGAGGAACTCGCTGCTCAGCTTGAGCGCGTCGCCGTTGACCTTGGTGACGCGCGTGGCCGTGCGGGAGGCGGCGTCGCCGTCGTCGGCCGTCGACTCGCCGTCGTCGCTGCAGTCGTCGAGCGCGTCGCGCCGCTCCTCCGCGCCCAACTTGCCTGCGTGCTTCGCCCAGACGCGGCGGAAGATGTGCTCCACGAGCGCCGGTTTGATCGCCATTTCGGATTTTTTTAATCCATCCACGTGAGAGAGTTCGGTGGTCCCAGTCCTCGATTACAGCCAATGGGGAAGCTTTACTTTCCTTTTCAGCCAACCATCGTGGATCTTTTTGATCCTGCATGAATGTTTTGGTCTGTTGTGGCACCATAATGCAAGCGTACGAGAGCCTCGCGGACCGGTGGCGCTTCCTCACTCCGTGGACGGCGCTGCTGCGCGCCCACGAGCTGCGTGTGGTCTCCAAGTACGCGACCGATTTTTCCTACCGCTGCGAGTTCGACGCAATTGAGCTGGCGTTCGAACAAGACGCGACGAACGCCGCCGACGGCCAACTCGCCGAAGCATTGGAGCTCGTCGCGACGGCGCTCGCGCTGCACCCCGAGGCCTGGTCCACGATCCTCATCGACCAGTGCGGCTGTGTTGGCTACTTCAACCCGAGCGGGGACAGCCTGTCGCTACGAATCCAGCTCCACTGGCGACCAAGTCTGGATGGAGACAAGTGGTCGCTATTCCACACTATGCTGGGGTCACGGGAGTGTTCCGCGGGCTTCTATGTGGCCATGCGGCGGATCCAGCAAGCCACGCACTCCGTCAGTTCTGCTCCAAAAGACGTTGAGCCTGTCGGTATAAAGCTGAGCGTGTCGCTGACAGACGAAGTTGCCGACTTGGTCGAGTTGGTTCACCTGGTCAAGCCGTACAGCACGCAGATCCGAGATCCAGCACATTGTGATTGGTCTACTATCGAAACTGTCGACGTAGACTGGACAGTGACAGATCTCACAACGCGTCGAGTTGAGATGATGATGCTACTGATACTACGGGACGAACCGCGCTTCGTCCACGTGTCGCGGATCAGTATCGACCCTAGCGAGATCAAATGCCCAGCGCAAGACTTTCAGCGACTGTACAGCGCTCTTGTACGAGCGTTTCCAACCATCGAGGTGGATCTAGACGTACAGAGCGACCCGTGTCGCTCCGACAGAATTGTAACTGCGCTCTCCGTGGAGACTATTGCTGCAACGCCATCCAAGCTCAAGCAGCTTCATCTTGGAGGAATGAGAGACGATCTGTGGGGTCATCTGTTCTTGACGCTTCTTCACCCGCAGGCGGCGTGCACAATCGAGCACCTTGCGTTCGATTTGCTGGACGAGATGGCAGTGGATTCCTTTCGAAGCGCGTTGATGGCGTCGCTAGGCTACAGAACCCCGCACAGTATTTCCATCGACATGAACGGAGCCGATCCTGCCCTGTTATGCCTGCTGATTGAGGCATTTGGTGGCAATGTGCAGTATCTCAATTTGGTTGAGCATTGCCAACCCATTCCCTCTGAGACTGTCACGTTCCTTATGAGAAGCTGTCCAAGACTCAAGTATCTGGATCTCAACAATGTCAAGCTCGAGTCCATGAGCATATTCTACACCGAACAGGGTCCGTCGCGCTGTCGCCTCTCGATGCTCGCGCTAGTAAACTCGACTCTTCAAGATCCGGGCAGTTTGGCTACCTTTTTCAAGCATCTGGCGGATCCGAGGTCTTTCGTTGGCCAGTATCTCAATGAATTTGTGGTTGGACGCATGGGGAGCCCTTCCAACGAGTGGAACAAACTGGTTGTCGACATGGCCGACCTGCGCCTAGTCGAGCAAGTGCTCCACAACAACAGCCGCGTGCACACGCTGCAGTTAGATGTGCAAGACGAGACTCCCGAGCGCGCGGTCAATGCGTTCGCGTCTGAAAATGGAATAATGCAGCGCGCTCCACTCGCTCCCCAGTCCAAGCTGGCGCTCTTGAGTGTGACGACTCACACGTCGGATGCAATTCCCGAATCAGCTCGCCAGCTGCTTAGCCACGACACGATCCGCCTCATCTTAGAATACGCCGCAGATCGGCAGTCTCGCTGGATCAAAATTGGCAGATCGTTTTTGGCAGGCGTCTAGATGAATCGATACTCACGGAAATACAACAGGTTGAACGATCTACAGTATATCAGACCCTTTCTGACAGAAAGATAACTCTCATTTTGAGCGGGCAATGGTGTAGACAGCCAGAAATTCTAGCTGTAAACTGTGGATACAGAATGACACGCCGAGCCTTCTCTAATGAAGTGGGAGTTGAATGTAGCCATGTTTCGCGGTTTTGATTGGCTCATTCGCTTCCGATTAAACCAATCATCGCTCGCATTGATAATCCCTTGGATCGATCCGACGGCGGTCGGCCGTCGGCAAGGTGGCGGGTGTGCCATCACAAGCTCGTCGAGCTTCGATGCACACATTAACGCGCTTCCTCTTTACAAAGCGACGGTAGCCATGCAACAAGACCAGCTAGCTCCCTATGTAGAGACTGCTAGTGCCGATCGATGGGCGTTCCTCGCCCCATGGACGGCGCTGCTGCTGGAGCACGACATGCGCGTCAAGACCACGCGAATTGGAGACCGTACATACCGGTATCAGTTCGACTCGATCAGCCTCAACATGCAGCGCAACGTCATGCTAGACAGCGCCTCGCATGACGCACTGCAGGCGATGGCGGAGGCTGTCCACCTCATCGCGGCGGCGCTGGCGATGCATCCGGACGCGTGGACCGCGCTCGTCGACCAGTGCAACCTCGGTCTCCACTTTGACCCGACACTCCATCGCCATGATGAGCTGAGGCCTCGATTTGAGTTTGACTGCACTCATTACCCTGGCGACATCCTGATGGATAAGACCGGGCTTACGTTCTTCCAGGTACTTCTCGACTCGAAGAAACGAACTCATGCGTTCCACTCGGCGTGGCGCCAACTGTTGGCGCTTTCAGACTCGACAGCCTCGTGCAGAAAGGTCGCGTGCGTGCCGTTCAAGATCAAGCTCTCACTGTGGAATGAAGACCAGGATATTATGCTCGGCTTCATCGACTTTGCACGGGCACTCAAGCCCTTCAGCCCGAGCAACTGTGAGTCAAGCTCCAACCCGTGGAGCTTTGTTGAAGCCATCGAGCTGGACTGGACGGGCCCAGAGACGTGCAGCGACCTGGTCAAGCGAACGTTGGATTTGGCGTTGGATGCTCCGTTTGTCCAGATCACCACCGTGACGATCGATCCCAAATACGTGTCGTGTTCAGCTCAAGAGCTGCGTGAATTGCTTGCAACTCTGACGGCTACGTACCCTCGGCTGAACGTACGACTGGGCGATGTAGTCCCAGGATCTCCTCGTCGAACAGACTATGATAGTATCAGAGCCGAGCAGAAGGTGGCACTCGTGATGAACGCGATTGCATCTACGCCCGCATCTATCAAGTATCTCAACATCGGTCACCTGTTTACGAGCGACCCAGTGCTTCAGAGCTATCGGCAAGCTGTCTGGAATCAGCTGTTCGGGACGGTTCTCAGCCCAACATCCAAGTGCTCGATCAAGACGCTCGCTTTGACTTCGCCTGGCGCACTCAATGTTGCAAACGATGCACTGAGTATCCAGCGAGCACTGGTGCTGTTCCCAACCTTCCAGAAGCCCACACGCCTGACGCTGGGATTGACTCGCGCCAACCAGATAAGTGTTCGCGCGATCCTCTCAGCTCTCGGCTCTAGTCTCCGTGACGTTTGTTTGTACGACCGCGAGCAGCCGATTCCGTCCGACACGGTTGAATGTCTGCTTCGCTTGTGCCCCAACCTCGAGTCGCTCGACCTCGACAACGTGTCGCTTCGATCCATGGCCATGTTTTACGCACCCATCGTCCGCTGCCGAATCTCGCGGCTCGTGCTCAACAACGTATTGCTGCAAGAACCTACCACCTTTGCCACGTGGCTCAAGCAGCTCGGCGACACCCAGTCGCCCGTCGGTCGCTGCCTGGAGGAGTTCGTGTTGGCTCGCTACGGCCGCTTCCACGACGACATCTTCGACAAGCTCTGTGTCGGCCACGAGCACATCCAGCTGATCCAGAAAGCGCTCCACTGCAACGGCCGGCTCCATACACTTCAACTGGATGTCCATGACACCGTGCCGCGCGCGTGTCTGGATCGGCTGATGGGCTTTCACTTCACACCGGCAGCAGTGCGCATCGGACCGCTCGCGCTTCGGTTCAAACTCGCCTTGTTGAGCACCATGGCCGACAACGCTCCGCCACCTCATCAGCATCGATGTGACCTCAGCGATGATGTGCTGCGTGGCGTATTTGAGTTTGCGGCCGAGTGTCTACCACGCTGGGTCCACGTGCGCTCCTCCTGGATGTAACTTCAACTTGCTTCACTTGGTTAAATCCTTTCTAACTGTTAATACGAACCCAGTCCACTGGTTGATACACCATCGATGTTGAGTTGATTTTGCCATCATTCTCAGATCCAACGAATCCAGCGGAACCATGGCGCCGCGCCGCATCCTCGTCGTGGGCTCCGTGAACGCCGACTTCGTCGTGGACGTGGACCGCCTGCCTGCGCGCGGCGAGACGACAGGCGCCCGCAAGACCGACACGGGCCGCTTCTTCCCCGGCGGCAAGGGCGCCAACCAGGCCGCGGCGGTCGCGCGGCTCGCCGACGGCGACGCCGCCCTGCGCTGTGAGTTTGTCGGTCAGTTCGGCGCCGACGCCCATGGCGTGCAGCTAGAGAAGGAACTCCAGGCTCTGGGCGTGGACACGGCACTGTCGGGCCACCCATCGTGCCCCTCAGGCCAGGCGTTTGTGTTTGTGTATCCGGACGGCGAGAACTCGATCATCATCGTTGGCGGCGCCAACGCGACGTGGCCCACGTCGCTGCCGCCAACGGTCGCCGACGCGATCAAAAGCGCCGTGATCGTACTGCTACAGCACGAGATCCCAGCAGAGGTCAACTACGAAGTCGCCAAGCTGGCGGCCGCGGCGAACGTGCCAGTGATGTGGGACTGTGGTGGCGAAGAGCGTGCGATCCCCGATGAGGTTCTGGCGTGCATCACCTACCTGTGTCCGAACGAGACCGAGCTAGAGCGCCTCACAAAGCTCGAAGTCAAGTCGATTGACCAAGCGGTCGCGGCTGCGCGCGTGCTTCAGGCCAAGGGCGCCCAGAACGTAGTCGTGACGCTGGGTTCACAGGGCTCGGTGTTTGTGTCGGCCAGCGCGAGCGAAGAGCCAGTTCATCAGCCATGCATTCGCGTTGAAACAGTTGTTGACACTACGGGCGCGGGCGATTGCTTCCGTGGGGCTTTCGCCATCGCGCGAGCCGGCCAGGACAAGAGCGTTCACGATTCGCTCAAGTTTGCTGCGGCAGCGAGCGCGCTGTGTGTGCAAGTGGCCGGTGCCATGCCCAGCATGCCCACACTTCATGCGACTAAGGTATTGATGTAGATGTAGCGGTAGTTTTTTGTTGAAGGGAGGGGGGTGGGGGGCCGACCGGATCTACCCACTGTATATGGACAGGGCCCAGACCTGGTCGACACTGGTCAGAATTGCCCTGGCAGAAAAGAGAATGCAGCATTCAACATCCTATATTACCAGATCTATTGTGGTTTTCACTCAAACTTGCAGAATTCGGGTCACCCAGATCCAGAGATAAACCCGCTTTCAATGTCCAGGAGCATGTGTGGGTATTGAGATTTTTAACGTATTTTGATTCGCTAACAGAATGGCCAGAAGGCCAATCAGGAACGACTCTGGATTCTAACATCCAGAGATCAAGGTGGCTCCTCAAACCTCAGAATTTGACTCTGGATCAGGAATCCGAAGCAGAAAACCACTGGATGATGACATTCATCACATTTTAGAGGCTGGCGATCTGTTGGACATTTGAGTCCGGCGATTGAAAAATCGACCACGGCAATTTCAAGCAAACCCGCATAACTGGTAATTTAAAAATACACGAGAATTTTGCACTCTGGGACCGTTTTTTTGTTTTTTATGACTTGCCTATCGGACCGTCCGGCACCCTCATCTAGCAACAAATATAAGTTGATATGGACTGACAGAGAGTCCAAATCTTCACAGACTAGCTGTCTAAACTCTTGCATCCGCATGTTGATGATGTACTGTGGATCATAGTGTGGTGTATGCAGATTCTATGGCGTGTATGCATTGGGCAACGTGCCAACAAAATGCAGGGTCGCAAGATTGTATTACGTGCTGACGAACACTTGTCTACCAGGCTTCACATTTCTTCGCGGCCCGGTGTCCCACAAATGTATCTTGTGACCACGACCAGCACAATGCGAGCATCACATCGGAGAGTCGCCGTTGGCTTACTCATGTGGATTCGAATGCCCACTCTCTTGTCCATATCGCTCGCGTACATCACGTAGCTGACGTCGACGGGTGCTGAGTACGGGTCGACAACGCTGCGCAAGTTCTCGATCAAGAACTACCCGAATTTGAAGTCACTCGGTTCCTTCCCAGAAGATAGAAGAGCTGTACCCACATGGTGCACGGGACATGAGCTTCGCCCAAACCCACACGCACAGTGACGGCGAGGGATATCGACAACAGCGAACGTGCGCGCTTCACTCCGCATCACCTCGAGTATATGCTCCGTCACAGCCGAAACCAGTCGTTTCTTGCCATGATTGATAAGTCGCCTGACTCATTCTTTGACCCTGCACCGATATGCTTGTCGTCAGCGCGTGTGACATATACTTGTCAAACATGCGCTATCCGTCATATTCTACTAATCCGAATAGATAGTTGAATCAAGCTTTATCTCGCTCTTCCAGAAGCCAGCTATTGGAGCTGTGGTAGAGGGGCCGGAGAAAGTTGGGGTACAGTGAACACCTCAGCTGCCGGGCAATCACACAACAGACCTCGTCCTTGTTCTTCGTTGTGTGGTGAAGTGCCTTAACGTTTTTTCGGTGGTGCAACGGGACCGCGAGGTTTGACAGCGCTTGACAGCGTTTCGATACCTGCAGTTCGGGTAACATTCGGACGACACCCCAGGCGAGCGGCGATGGAAACGAGCGGAAGGACATGCACTCAAGCCAGATAGTCGAAGCACACGACGTCTCCCGTTCAGCTCCTGACTGCTCCTGATGTCAGTCGCGGGTAGGCCCTAAGAACTTGTTTGTCTGTGTGCGTACGCGGTCGGCGACTGTCTCGCCCTCGCTGAGCAGCAGTTTTAGGGTGAAGAAGACGCCGATCGGAAAGGACCCGCACGGATTTCCGTGGTCCAGTCGGCCTTGGACGACAACGTTGCGAGCAACCTTGTCGTCAGAATTGGTAGAAGTGAAGTCGGAAGGAAGCAAGTCGGGTGGACTGATGATAGTCGACAACGCAGATGCGTTGGCGGGAGCCGTGGCTGGCGCGTTGATCACAGTCCTGCTACGCCCATCACCAAGGCGGTCAACTCAGTTCTTCCAGAAATATTTCCGACTGAACCGTCAGCTACACCCGCTCGAATGCTGGAGACACCTTGTCAGAAGCATGAAGCCCTGAAGCACCTTACGGTGACGCGCAGCGGCCCTTCGAGTGACGTGCGCGACCCTGGCGCCGCCGCCATGAAGACGCCGCTGCAGACGCTGGTATCTTGAGGTAGGATATGTGGCTGGTAGATCGTGTGCGCGAGCGCGCAACCACGACGTGGAAGAGGTGGTGGGCCTGGCGTAGACCAGAGAAGTGTCATCGACTATCGTGGGACATCCATTGCTGAAGGCTGCAACCCGCCGGATTCCCGCCGGATTC